>BQNB010119187.1:0-14034 GCA_026074375.1 Tanacetum coccineum
GTCCAAGCAACTTGGTTCTGGTGTTAAAACAGGAGTCCATGGAGTACATGTTCAAAGTGTTTGGTTTGAGGTGAAACTGCAGGGAGCTTAGGGAAATCGTGAAGCTGGGTTTTTAATTTAGGATAGTAACGATGATGCTGCAGTGGCTCAAAGAAAGTTGGAGGTTAAACAACTTGAAGAAAAGATAAACACCGACTACTTGGTAAAGGAGCAGGAAAAGGTACACCTTGACATAAAGGTGGGGTCATATATTATGGTAACCGGAGTACTTGGTTAAGAGGGTGCAAAGGATAATGCTGCTGAAAGGAAGAAACTAAAGGAGGTCTAAGGAAAGCTAACGAAAATGCTATAAATATACATATAATATCTCTCATAAATATGTAATTTATCTATATAAATATATTAAATATCGTGTGTTTATATACTTATTTGTATAATAGTTGGTTCAGGACTGAAGAATGATATAAGGACTAAAAACGCTAAAGATATCCGTTAAATACTTTAATGGTCATCAAAAGAAGAATCTAGAAGAAGTAACAAATGAAATTGTGGCAAGTGCGGCGCACATATTATATAGTACGGCGTACTTTGAGTCGGGGAGAGAGAATTGAATACTAGAGCCAAGTACGGCGCACTTCTTAGGAAGTGCGGCGTACTTGCTGCTGTAGTTACGAAAATCACATTCAAGAAGAGGCCTTTCACTTGTCTCTTACAATTATTATACTATGAGTTATCTGAAGATTGAGAGCTATAAATAGAGGCCTTTGGCCAGAGGTTTTCACACACAACACACACAAACAACTATAATAAAGAATCGAGAAGAAAAGAAGTATTTTTTGGGAATTTTGGTTGAACTAGCTCTAAGTTCATCCAATCCCAGGTTTTACTCCATCAAAGAAGGTTTCACCTATTTCGGGGTATAGGCTGTTGTAATTGAGTTTTTCATAGTTTTCGGGTTTACTTTGTTATAATACAAGTTTCGTAGGAAAGTTCTTGTGAAATCATCAATCTTCGCTTGTGAAGTTTGTATAAACCTTGTTTCCCTTCTTTAATAAGATGGTTTTTTAGTTTATCATGCTTGTTATGTGTTTCATTACAATCAATATGGAGTAGTCACTTTGTGTTTATTTAGGATAAATGAGAGTCATGGTATGAACATGCTAAATAATAATGATTTTTGGTAATAATAATCTCAAACTTGATGTTGGATTAATCGGATCTTTGTTAATCATTTGATCTCTCATGATAAATGGATATAGGTCGAAAGACTCCATTTTTATGTTTGATTTCATATTGTTTGTCTATGACAATTCAGTGCTAGTTTTGTGAGAATTAACTAGTAAATCGTTTATCAAACTTGAGTACGAAAAATGTTTAATGCTCCATCTTATGTCTAACGAACCTGATTGAGAAAGTTTATTATTATTATTTCCAAACGTGAACCAATCTTAAAGCATTTTATATATTAAAGATTAAAGGCTGAAGGGATTCTTTTTTATATAAAATAGATAATCACTTGAATGACTACCCGTTTATCCATGCATTTATACTTCAATTTGTGTGTTCCTTATTATTTTTATGTTTATCCTCTTTGCTCTCGTCCCCAAATAATCATCGTTTTTAATCACTTGAAATACAAAAATAATTGTGCCCTTTATCTTTAGATTCGTGACAAGTCTAAGGATTTCATCTTTGCAAAACTAATTAACTTTTTATGACACACCAATCCTGTGGGACAACCTGGTCTTACACTAAATCTGTACTACAAACGTGGGTTATTGATATGTGTGAAAACACATATCCGTTTTATATCAAAAATGGCCTTAAAAAGACAAAATTATGTTTTAAATGCTTGTATATTGCTTGTTTTGTCTTTGTGATTGTGTAGGTGTGGATATTGCAAAAATCACAAGAAAACGGTTAAAACCGGGCAAACACGAACACAGGAACGGAAGAGCACACAAAGAGCCAGGATAATGCTATCAAAAGTGGTCAACTCAAGTCAACCTTTGGTCAACCTAAGTCAAACAAAAAAAGACAAAAACTCCAAATATTCCCAAACTAGTCCCTCATAGTTCACCAAAATTCAAAAAATCCCTTAAAGCCCTAACGGTGTTAACTTCTATTAATAGAAGTTAACACTCATTAACTTCTTTATATAACAAATCCAACACCAAGCCCGGGCCCAAATTCCATCCCGTAGCCCATTCCTTTTATAAAAGGAATTTACGCGGGAATTATAGTTGTTACTATTCATCATTCTCGACCTTTAACCACGAAGGTAAAATCATAAGGCAAATACAAATTGGCCACACGATTGGGTAATTCAAGGGTGAAAGTACACGTTGGCAGGGTAAAACGTCACCAAGCACTCTTATTGGTGGAGACCCAAGAAAGAATGCCACGTGGTCAAGTGAAGAAAGCACAAGGAAATGGGTAAATTACACTTGAGATACACACAGAGGAAGCACAAGCTGTCACATCACGGATTGCCACGCTGGTAATCCGTGTGAGCTCAAAAGTGATCCAACGGCCTAGAGTGTTCATCAAATGATTGGAAGAATGAATGTCAGGGATTGATTGGAGCGTCTAACTAATTCAGGGGCTAGAAACTTCTCTTGGAAGCTATAAATACAAGGCCATTCCTCACACTTAGGGGGATATCTTTTCTTTAGTTAGCTTATTTTAGGAGTAGTTTTAATTTAGCTTTGGCTTAATGTAAATTTCAGCTTAATGTCATTTAAATTCATGTAACCTTTCTCTTAAGTTTTGTAGTATTGATTTAATTAATAAAATTTGCTTTTCTTAGTTAAGTGTGTGCTTAAATCTGCTTTATCTAATGCAATATGGTTTGAAAAATTTCAATAAGCTCTTAATAAGCTGCTTAAGCTAGTTCATACTCATTTAAGCTTATTAAGCTAAAATAGGCTCAATTACACTCAAATACTCTCCCAAATTTTCCACATCTACAAATTGGATGATGGATCAATAATGGAAGGATCCATAGACCCACTGGCTTATTTTTCAATAAGCCAGAGCTTGTTGATATAAGCTCTTTTTGAGCTCTTACCTCTAGTTAGCTGAGGTTTTAGGTTCATTTCCTTTTACTTTTATGTTTTCAAATTATCTAGCTTGAATCTGTTTTGGTTTATTGATTGCCTAAATCTGTTTAGTTAAATTGCTTATTTCTTCCTTAGATAGCTTATTAATGTTTTTATAGTAGATTTATACTAGTTGTAGTTGATTTGTAGTCTTAAATCTTTATTTCATAATCTGTCATATAAATCTGTTAAAAAACCAAGAATAAGTAGTTTAGCTTTCAGCTTATTAGTCTGATTAGTTGTCTGCTTAAATAAGTTCAATAGGGTTATTATAAGCTACTTGTTATCTGATCTTTATAAGTTGTTCATTAGATTTTAAAAAATGCAAGCTGAAATGAAAATTAGTGTTTTTAAAGGGGTGTTTGGCACAACAGTTCTAACTATAAGTTAGAACTGTTTGTGGCTTTGTGGTCTTTTGAAGTTGATTCTATGTTTTCATATGAGTCAGTTTAAAGTAATTTTAGTTTAAATCTGTTAAGTCTTTTGCATTTCTAGTTTTAATAATTTCTAGTAATATTCATTGCTTATTTAGTTCTTAGTTTAGCATTTGACAAGTCTTAGGATTGGAGTCAATAGCCCGCACTTTGTCTAATTGGTTTTAGATCAATTTTTTGCATACTGCATCAGATAGTCAAAAAGGGTAAAAAGCTGTTTTCAAATTCAGAATTCAGATGGTAGATTTTGTTTTTAGTCTTTGATTTTCAGTTTGAAAATAGTATTAAGGTAAAGCTAAAACAATTTCAAGTTAGTTTTTGATAAAAAGATCTTTAGCTTATCTGTTTTTAAGCCTAAAATTAGCCTTTTGTCTTTTTATTTCAAAAGCAAAGATAGCATTTTTCTGTCCTTTCTGTCTGTTTTTATAAGCTCGTCTCAATAAGCTCTTGTTGCTTTAAGTTCTTTTGAAAATCATTTTCTAGGAGATTTTGAGCAAAGTTTTCAGAAAAGCCAAGTCTTACTTCTTAACAAGCTTATTTGCTAACTAAATTTTAAGCTCAAAAGTGCCTCTAGGTCTGTTTGTTGGATTCAAAGTGTTCTATAAGTGCTATATTGTGATTATAGCTTATGGCTTGTCTGACTTGAGGCTTATAACTGTCATAATAGCTTTTTAGTTTGGACTTAAAATAGCAATATCTTAATTTGTCTATTTTCAGCTAATTGTAAGTTTTTTTTTTTTGTCTCTAAATTTTGAAAAGCCTAATAGATTCACTGGTAGTGTTAGTCTGTTAGTTTTTAAGCTATTTTCTAGCTTATTTTAGAAGTGTATATAAAAGTGCTTTTATTAAAAATTTGCTAACTTTTCAATTTATTTATAAGTTTGCTTTATACTTTTGCAAAAAAAAAAATAAAAAATCCAAAATAGTTTGCCTGGGACTCGAAACCAGACTTTTCCCTCGCAAGCCACTTAGTGTTTAACCAGAGTGTGCTTCAATAGCCTCTTTAGTGGGGTTAACCTTCTTTCATGTAATTGATATAGTTATTTTGGGCCTTAAGCCCATAAAGCAAGCCGTAGCTTTAACATATCTTTTTTCCTAAGTATTAGAATAAGCTGGGTGTTTGCCTTATGTTTTTTAGTTCTTAGCTCACTTAGGATTTATTGTGATTTTCTAGAATTTTTAACATTAGTAGTTATTTTTAATCTTTTTTCTTATTATAAAAGTTCAAAAAAACTAAAAAAATTAGGAAAAATAAATTTAAAAAATAAGACAAAAAATACTTTTTGGTTTAGAATTATTCTTTTAGTTTTACAATGAATTAAAGATCATTTTTTTCTTTTTTTTTTAGATTTTTATTTTCATTTTTTTTTATGCCTTTAAAATTTAAATTGTAAAATAGAATTTAAATAAAAATTAGTTAAAATTGTTTTCTGAGTTTTTATTATTTTCCTTGTTTTTATAAGTTTAAAAATCTTTTTTTGAATTTTTAGGAAATTAATTTGTATTGTCTCGGATTTAAATCGTTTTATTTGGTTTTTAATTCATTAATTAAATACAAAAAATAATCAAATAAAGAATTTTATTTTAGATCCTAAATTTTACTTTTATCTTATTTAGTTTTAGAAAATTATCTTTGCACTCTTAAGGTTAAAATTTAGTGTAATTGGTAATTGTCGCGTTATTTTCATTCCGTTAATTGGTTTTTGTATGGTTTGCTCTTTGTTTTATTATTTTAGTTGTAGAGGGGTTTTTTTAATTGGTAGATATAGATAATCAGCTCAATCTATCGAACGTTCAAATCATTTTTCCACTTGTACATACGGAAGAGTTTCAATTTCTCGAATCGTATTGGGGAAACGATCGGGTATAAAAGTACTTATCGGACAAACTCTCGTATTATGTTATATATTTGTTGTTGGGATATATTTACAAGGGAACACTTGTGGGAATTTATTTCATATACTTTTGTGTATTAAATTTTGTATAGTAAAATTTCATCAAGGACCTAGTTCAAACATTTCTTGTATATAAATTTGGTTCTTCTCGTAAGCATTCCTTAATCCATTAGGTTAGATCTTTGACTTTGCATAAGGATGCGTGGGATTCTTACTCACATGATACGTGCCCCTACTTTTAAACCTAAGGTATAGTGCGAACAATTTGGAATGCGTAATTGTCAAAAGATCCTAATGAAGGATATTAACCCTTAGCACAATCATATTCAAGGCTTAGTGATCTTTAAGGGTTTATTTCCCATCATCTTCAGCCTATATTACTCAGAATTAAAATCTTTCCTATGTCTTCTAACACCACAGAAATCCTGTGAGGTAAGTGAGAAACTTCTCTCAAAAAGACACATAGACATCCCTAACAATGGTTAACTAAGTTCTTTCATATACTTTCTTATTTCCACAGTATAGTATTATAGGCATCCTTAGAACTATTAATGTTGGGTAAAAGTAGGCGACAAAAGCTTCCTAAAGGCGATCATTACATTGAGAATGCAAGTCATCCCTATCGAAACAAATTAATTTCCTTGGCGGCATCATAATTGTCTGCTGTTACCATTTCGTCTAGCTGTCCAATTTTAGGCTTCACCATCAACAGAGAATAATCATCCCGAATCTAGAAAAGTGAGAAACAAGTGGTGTATCTACCAATTTGTTAGATCGAACTCAAGGTTATTACATCAATTTCATGTTAGGGGGTTTGTGTGAAATCGATAAGGAATTGGTTAATGTTCTCTAGGTGAGAATCGATGTAGATCGAGATTGCTTGTAGCATGTTGAGCTCTTGGAAACAATTGCGCGATGCGCAATTGGTAGGACAATGTGGGGTTATAGGTCGGTGGTGGATTAACGTTCTCCATAATGAGAATGGAATAGTCTAATTGAAAATAAAAAATAAACAAAACAAGAGGAGATAGACTACGAGAAGTAATATATTGAAAATAAAATCCTCACCTTATAGGAATCAAGTGAGTAGACCTTAAGCTAAACCAATGGTCGGATACCTAATATTCCCCATGCAGCGTGCAAACAACTTGATGCGATCGGTCGTTAGGACTTCAACAAGAAGTTTTAAAGAGCACCTAACCGTTGTAGTATGTAAGGCAAGACTCGGGGGTTGTTCTCATTCTTCTGGGGGAATAGTTTAAGAACGGCTCGAACAAGATCTAACATTGGTTTATAAGGTTGTGAGGAAGATTCTTTTTGTGTTTTTCTGTCTTTTATAAAAGCAAGTAAATATAATGGTTTGGAGGTTGGTATGTTTTCAATTTAATTTTTAAAACTATATGATAAAATAAATCTAAAACTACTTTGATGATAAACTTATATGATTAATAAAGTCATTTACCTTAATCATGCATTTACTCCTTAGATTGTTTCTCCTATACTGTTGCTTTGTCACCACTTGTGATGATTTGTGTAATGTATTTCCTAAAGTCATGGAAAACGATTACACGGACCTCTGCCCATTACGTAAATATTCCGTTAGGGAAACGCACAAGTAGGCAGTATGATGAACTATTATAAGGCACCGAGAGTATATTAAATGGCATTAGAATTATCTTAAGAGGGATCATCCATGTATTAGGTGTAAGGTAGTATGTAGACTGTTACCGATGGTATCCTTTTACACTACTCGCGTTTTCCCTAGATGGGTCTATGCCAAAATTTAATATCTTTATGGATAGTTCCTACGCGCATCCATTCCAAAAGACCGCAACATTTAAATGGAATCTACATACTAAGGTTTCATGCATCATAAGTAAATACTAATAGATCTAGGCCTTGCATGGCGGAATAAAGAAAAGAAACAAGAATCTATTCACAAAACACATAGACATACTTAAATGATAATGGGATAACATGATCTTCACTTAATTAAATCATGCAGTTGAGGCTGTTACAAGAGTGTTATATTTGTAACCTAAAAACAAGCCCAAAGGCTGCTAAAATCATCTTCTAAAACGATGGGTTGTCTTCACCAAAAGTTACACACTTAAAACCCTACAAATCGGTTTTGGTATATACTAGGAAAAGCGGCGCGATGTGTGATGCCCTGACTCACATCGCCACGTGAAGATTAAGATTATAGATCTACTTTGAGCGGCTAAGTTCTGACGCCGTCGCCAAATCCGTGATGAGTCGGAATATGATAAATCCTGACGCCGTCGCTTAGTAATCGCGACACCGTCTCTACGCTCTGTATGCATGATTTCTTCAAAGGACTTGGTGTAGAGTTGTTGTCTTGTCCGTTCCTTCTCCAAATGAGGCCAAGTCACGTGTATTTCCTCTAAATGCCATCCAAGTGCTAAAAACATGAAAACAAATGATTAAGCACATAATTTGGGCATATTTGTATGATTTAGGGTGTTAAATGACCCCGAAAAAATGTATAAAATAACACCTCATCAATAATCATTATGGAGATGATTCATTGGAAGAGTTGAATGCAATAGTAATCATGATGGCACGCATTCAACCAGCAAAAAACAATAATGATATTGAGCCAAAACATGATTCTAAGACTATTAGTAAGGTAAATGCTTCGTAAATCCATCTCAAGAGTCGAATGCATTCCGAGAGTGTTCATGAACACACGAATCATACGAAAATCAAAACTGCTATTAACACATCTGATTATGATCAAATTGATTCTAGTATCATATTTGATGATTCTTATGTGGAAAATAACGGTGGAGAAGATGAACATGATTCAAATGCTCATGGTCAATCTGTTGCTCTTGAATCTTTGTTATACAATGTTCAAAAAGAAGCTAAAAACAACGTAGCTTGAATAATGCACTGAAAAAGCAAAAAAACATTTCTACAAAAGGAACTTGAGACGTGTAAGGAACATGTAAAAATATTATAAAAGTAACCAGTTAAATCTTTAAATTACAAAGAAGCATATGAAGAGTTGGAACGAGAAATACATGTTGATTAAGATAAAATCGACAATCTTATCAAAGAAAAAGATAAGATCCAAGATGAATTTTTTCAACACGAAAATGAAACTGTCAGAATACGACATGAAACTGAGTTGTCCAAAAAGGCTTTTAAAAAATAAGAAAACGAATATCTTGAAGAGATTGTGGATCTTGGTGAAAAACTCAGTTCTCATGATCGAATTGTTTACAAAATGGGACAATCAATTCAAACAATTCATATGCTCGAGAAAAAACCAAACAAGGTTTATGACCCTTTCTTAAAAGCTGGGTTGGGTTATCAAAATCCAGAACGTCTCAAGAAAGTTATTAAAGCTTAACCTAAGATGTATGATGGTGAAAGACTTCAAAGCACTAAATTAATAATCGATTAAAAATGAAAGATAAATTGATTCAACTGGACTATGAGAAATTAAATTCTTTTTATGAAACATTTGTTTCTCAACAAGAAATTCCTATTGAACAAACATATCTTTCAACTCCTTCTACTTCTAATGTAACTTTTGAGTAGAGCAAAGAGATGTCGGATTTACCTGTGAAAAAGATGCCTAATGAATCTAAATTGCTAAAATTGTTTGTAAATTGGACAAGTCTATTGGTGATTTGCAAACAAAAATTGATCAAAATCTTCTAAAAGATAGAAGTAGAGCACTTATATTTGATGATCAAGATGCGTTAAGACAATTTTACAAAAGTGGGGTAATTCTGATATTTATCTCATTAAGAAGATGCTCAAACAAAATTAAACAAGAAATTACAGAAGAAGTTCAGGAGATGATATATATATATTTGAGTCAATGGAAAAGAAAGTTGAGAATCAAACTCAAAAAGATAAAAAATTTCAAGATGAAACTGATCGACTTTTGGAAATATCCTTGTCAACAGAAATTAGGGATTGTGTGTTGTTAACTGTTGAGAAACTAGAAAAATGAGATGTTAATGCTTGAAAAAGAGAAAGTTTCAAATGAATCTATGTTGGAGTACGCTCGTGTCATAATAAATAATTATATGGCTAGACACATGTGAGCCTATGGGGTCACACACATATACACTGAGGTACCATTAATATATCATGTTTATTGTAATTATGATATATAAATAAACTACGTAATGCGGGACCAATTTCGGGCCTCTAATAACTGAGTGTTAGACTTAGTTTGTTGGACTTGGAAAAGATGAAAAGTCCATAAAACCCATCAAAGGGGCCGGCCATTAAGGGAGGTCAAAAGGGGATTTGGTTTATTTTTCTAGTCAAAGATATGGTGAATATCACCTTAATTATTTGATAACTAATTACCAAATATGTTCTCCCTCTCTCCCTATATATTCATACGGCACACACACTCTTTTATAAGGGTTTTGTGTTCTTATTTTCCCATCACTTTGTATCTTGATTATTCAAAATGAAATCCAAAGTTACAGGGTTTAGACTAACATCAATTGGTATACAAGGAAGTGTAGTGTGGATGCATCATAAAGGTGATCTCCATTGATCACTTGGTTTCATTTGGTGTTTCGTGTTAGGGTGAAAGTCACCGGGTGATTCTACCGATCATGCTACAAAGGTATTACTTTTCTTGTTTTTCTTTGATTGATCATATGACTCTATGGACCCGTTGATAGGTGCATTATCCGCTGCATTTAATATTTGTTTATACTTTATATGATAATCATTTGATTCAGGACCTATAGTGGTATCACGAGCCATCATATGATGTCATATGATCATCTAGTATGCGTAAAAATGGCTAAAAACGCGTGTTTTTGATGGGTTCAAAAGGAAGATTTTAAAACAGCCCCTAGGGCCTATTTTTTGAAAATAATTCAACCGAAATAGGGTCTTATGATCTGGTATTTTTTATCCCATAGCCATTTTTTATGCATAATTTAATTGGTTTTGTTATCGGGTACGTGTAAAAGGGCCTAAATCGCGCGTTTTGGAAAGATTCTTGAATCGGTTTTAAATCAGTCCTTTGGGCACTAATTTCTGAATTAACATGGTTTTTATAAGGTATTTAATACAGTACTAAATGATCCTTAAGCCATTGGTTACATGTACCAAACGGGGTTTTAATTCTTGTTAATTTATTTCTTCGATTCGTTAGCTAATAATTTATTTCTTGTTAATTACTTTGTTTCCATGGAAAATACATGCATGTTTGGCCATGGACTTAGCCAACACCTTATTAATACATAATATTATGGTATTATTATGTTGTGTATGCAAAGCCGATGAAAACCATGACCACTTGTGTCTTGATTCGATTGATGTTGCATTTAATTTTAGTTTTGGGTTTTGCCATTGTTTCGGCTTCTTTTTGCATGGTTTTAATTTTTGTTGTAGCCAATTTTTAGGCACTTTACAGTAGTTAGATGATAGGATAAATGTATTTAATCATAAAATTATTGTAACCGATGTTTGAATTTGAATGGCGCAAAAGTTAAAAGCATAAAGTTAAATTCGAAGCTGCTGGAGTAACCTCCACTAAAAGTGGGTTTCTCGGAGTTCTATAAGGAGTTAGAAGCTGAAATTTTGGGAGAAGAAGCAAAACTCACGGGCTACAATTTCTTCAACTGGAGCTCAGATTGGGGAAGAATCCTTCTAGGAGTTTCAGGCCTGTCATGTCAGCTGAAATTTTATGGCAGTTTTGGGCTTCAAGTTCATTTGGGGTTTCACTTGCTCATGATGGTTCTTGGAGCAAGTGGGAGCCCTCCTTGTGGTTGTGTGGTTAACCCTTAGTTGACTTCTTGGTCCTCGTTATGGCTCACAAGACCAAGTATAGGTTTTTCATCGGCTGAGGCTTTGCATACTTGATTCCACTTAGATTATATATTAGTCATGAAAATGAACAACTTGTCACACATAAATGATATAAAACAAGTATTAGACTTAAGTTAAAAATGTTTTTTTTAACTTGTGCTACGAAGGATGTATGCATGCTTCCTCGTACACACTTTTTTGATCATTTATCAAAAATAATACCCGTCAAATTTAAGTCATGCCGTCAAATTGGTTGAGAACACTTGCATTTGCTCTTCACTTTGCGTGAGACGTAGGTAAAGTATAACCCAAGGTGATTATTCTCTATGCGTGAGACCTAGATATATTCTCACACGTTCTCGCATCGGATGACTTAATCGAGTTAAGCAGGTGAGACGTTGGCTCGAGGCAAGGATGGGACTAAACATGCCAGCTTGACATTGTTTCTTCGGTTACAAATGTCATGAGTCCTATTTGGTCTAAGAATTGCACAGGTTTCTGCAATTGATAAATGTTACCTACCTATTGAATCTATCATTGCTAGCAGATCAACTGATGTGATGGTGGAACCTCAATGAGGATCTAAGCCTTTCGTAAAATTAATTGTTTTATATTATAAACAAGGGTAGTTAATTTTAAAAGGATAATTATCAAAAATACTAATATGAACTTTGTAATTTCTATTAATGACATTTATGCAACACAAACCGTAAACAAAAGTTTGTTTCCTTTCCTTGTTAGAGGAAGACAAACTAAGTCTTCTTTCCTTGTTAGAAAAAGAATATATTTCCTATCTTTCTACTTGTATGAGAAAGTACAATAGGACACTTGGAATTTTCCAATCCTAATCAAACTCAATGCATATTACTCGAGAAATATGTTGTCTCGTAAAAGGTCTAACGCTTAGTACGAATTTGCACATCTTATTTGGATGACTAGAGAACATGTATTCTATAGCCACCAAATGATACATCTTGAAGCGTCAAGAAATAGTATGAGTTTTAACAATTAGAAATGGAAATCTCAATAAATCGCGAAAGAGAAAAGGAACGTAATAGCATGTTTTCTAGTAGTTTTCCTTAACTTAATATTTTTCCTAAGATTCTACACACCCTTGAGGAAATGTAGAAGGAGGAATTGCATGCAAAAACTTTCAAGTTAAAGAATGGCATTGACGGCTAGTCCATCATATATAGTAGAACTTGATGCACTCCCTTAAATATCTAATTACATGTTTACTAGTCCGTGAGGCTCACATTAGAGATAATGTGCAGATATTCAAAGAGTAGAAAAGTAAATAAATTGCTACTTGCACTTCTTTGGTATAGACACACATTTAATGTTGTCTTATTCAGTGGGAGCAATGCATTTTACTACGGATATAGACGCACATGTAATGCTGTCTAAATTCAGTGGGATCTATGAGCTTATCACCTTGTAAGTGACCTATTTTATTTCTAGCTGGTCTTGAAATAATACATTACTTTTCACATACGAAACATCATAGTTTTATAAGAATCATAGCATATCATTCTATTAGATAACTTGTCGCTTTCCTGATGTCGCTGCCTGAATCGTTATCTATACAATAATTATGCACGATTGCTTATTAAACAATAAAGTTCTATATATATATATATATACTTATAATGCAAATGTGATTTTAGCTTTGACTTAAATCATATCATATCTGTGACATTGTCATATTATTCATACAAACATACAGAAGCATGGTGGACTTATAAACCACTAGTCTCAGGATCGTAACCTGACTCATAAATATGCTTACTGATATGTGTGAAAACACATATCCTTTTTATATCAAAATAGGCCATATAAAAGACAAAATTGTGCTTAAAATGCTTGTATATTGTTTGCTTTGCCTTTGTGATTGTGTAGGTATGGATAATACAAAAATCTCAAGAAAACGGTCAAAGCCGGACAAACACGGACACAGGAATGGATAAAAGTGCATAAGAGCCGGGAGAATGCTATCAAAGGTCAACAAAAGTCAACCCTTAGTCAACCAAAGTCAACCACAAGAAGACAAAAATTCCCAAATCAGTCCCTCAAAGAAATCCAAAATTACAAAAATAGTCCCTAAACCCTAACGGTGTTAACTCTTTTTATTATAAGAGTTAACACCCGTTAATTTTTTATATAACCAAGCCCAAGCCTGTTAACTTTTACTCTTGGCCCAAACCCTTTATATAAGCCCGAAGTTAAAATAAAACTCGGGTCAAAAGAAAAGTCAAACAATCCTTTTATAAAAGTAAAACGCGGGAAAAGGAGTTACCACTATTCACCTTCTTCCCCGTTTTACCTCGAGCTCAAACCAAAGGGCAAATCAAAATTGGCCACGTGGAGAGACAATTCAAGGGATTAAGTACAAGCTGGCAGAGTATTACATCACCAAGCGCTCTCATTGGTTAAAACCCACACAAAGGAATGACACGTTGGAATGAAGAAAACACACGGGGAAATGGAAATTTGCACTAAAAGACTTGAAAAAGAAGCACAATGGCTCTGACACACGGAATGCCATGTTGGCAATCTGTGTGCTCACCAAAGTAATCCAACGGCTCAAATTATGACTCAATGATTAGAATTTATTCAAGGGATAAGATCAAGACAAGGAGAGCAGGGCAAGAGACCTAAAACCTTCATTCTCAGGCTATAAATAGCCCTCACATTCACACATACAGGATATCTAGTTTTTAGCTTTTAAAATTTTAGCTTATGTAATTTTTTAGCTTTTGAACTTTAGCTTTTGTAATTTTCAAA
>BQNB010119188.1:0-20856 GCA_026074375.1 Tanacetum coccineum
GATGATCTCTGGGCCAGTGAGCTGACTATCTCCAACTTCATCCCAGCAAATAGGTGGTCGACACTTACGCCCATACAACGCCTCAAATGGTGTAGCCTTAATGCTGGTATGGTAACTGTTGCTATACGAGAATTCCACCAACGGTAAATGTCTATCCCAATTTTTTCTAAAGTCAAGCACACAGGCACGTAACATGTCTTTTAATGTTTGAATGGTCCTCTCACTCTGACCATCAGTTTGCGGGTGGTAAGCTGTACTCATATCTAATCGAGTACCTAACGCTTTATGAAGAGAGCGCCGGAAATGTGAAGTGAATTTCCCATCACGATCGGAGATGATCGAAACTGGCATTCCATGCCTTGAGACTACTTCCTTTAAGTACTGTCTCGTCAACTTCTCTAATGAGTCATCTTCTCTCATGGGTAAGAAATGAGCAGACTTGGTCAGGCGATCGACGATTACCCAAATCGTGTCTTGACCAGTTGCCATCTTTAGCAATTCACTCATGAAATCCATTGTTATATTCTCCCATTTCCATTGCGGAATTTCTGGTTAAACCAACAAACCAGACGGATTTTGATATTCCACCTTAACCTTGGCACATGTTAAACACTTGCTGACGTAGGTGGCAATTTCAACTTTCAGGTTAGGCTACCAGTACAGCTTCTTCAGATCTTGGTACATCTTATCTGATCCAGGATGGATGGAATACTTTGACTTATGAGACTCATGCACAATCAAATCCCTCAAGTCACTAAAACATGGAATCTAACTCCGGTTGTTTAAACATAATGTTCCATCAGTGCGAGGTTCAAGCTTATTAATCATACCATGCAGGTCTTCGGTTATGAAGTTCTTTTCTTTTCTAGTTTCCGATTAAGCACTCAGAATCTGCTTAGGGAGATTCAATCCAATAGTCATAACTAAGGCCCAAACTCGCATTGGCTTTATTCTTTCCTTTTGGCTCAGTGCATCAGCCACCGTTCGCCTTTCTTGGGTGGTATCGAATCTCACAGTTGTAATCACTCAACAATTCTAACCATCGTCATTGTCTCATGTTCAACTCTTTATGATCAAGAATATGTTGCAAACTCTTGTGATCAGTGAACACAACATACTTCGTGCCGTACAGATAGTGTCTCCACATCTTCAAGGCAAACACTACTGCACTAAGTTCTAGGTTGTATGTGGTATAGATGTTCTCATGGACCTTGAGTTGGCGGGATGCGTAAGCTATGACTTTCTCCTTTTGCATCAAAACCGCGCCCAACCCTTTATGCGAAGCATCACAGTGCACCACAAAGTTCTCACTTCTTTTGGGTAGAGCCAAAATTGGCACACTACACAATTTTTGTTTCAACAGCTGAAACGCAGCTTCTGTCTTTTCTCCCCAATCAAACTTCATGCTTTTCTGAGTCAATTTCATCATAGGCCTAGCGATCTTCGAGAAACCTTCGATAAATCGTCAGTAGTAACCGGCCAACCCTAAAAATTGACAAATCTCGGTTGGTGTATTGGGTGACGCCCAATCCTTGATTGACTTAGTCTTTACAGGATTAACGTGAATGCCTCTACTATCAATTACGTGACCGAGAAATTATACCCTTGAAAGATAAAAGTCACACTTTAAAAACTTGGCGTACAATTCCTCCTACTTAAGTAACTTCAAAATTAACTTAAGGTGCCCTTCATGCTCTTTTCTGCTCTTGGAGTAGATCAAAATATCATCGATGAATACGATCACGAATCTATCCAGGTACTGTTTGCACACCCGATTCATCAAATCCATGGATACTATCAGTGTGTTAGTCAAGTTAAACGGCATTACTTGGAACTCATAGTGACCATAGCGAGTCCTAAACGCTGTCTTTGGGATGTCTTCCTCACGAACCCTGAGTTGGTGATAAACAGGTCTCATGTCAATCTTAGAGTAAACTCTTGACCCTTGAAGTTGATCAAACAAATTGTCGATTCTCAAAAGTGGGTATCGGTTCTTCATAGTAAGTTTGTTTAGTTCACGGTAGTCGATACGAATCCGAAAAGATCTATCTTTCTTTTTGACAAACAATACTGAAGATCCCTAGGGTGAGGAACTGGGTCTTATAAATCCTTTGTTGAGTAGGTGGTAGTCTATGGACTCGTGCATTTCAGCTGGTGCTAATCGATACGGGGCTCGTGCTACGGGTGCAGGACCAGGGACTAAGTTAATTTGAAATTCATCTTGTCGAGCAGGTGATAGTCCAGGCAAGTCTTCTGGAAAGACTTCCGGAAATTCCGGTACAATTAGCACTTCCTCAAGTTGCTTCTCCCCTAACTTGTCCTCAGTCTTCTTGGATGTAACTTGCGCTAGATAAACTTGACATCCTTTTTTAATAAACTTCTAGGTCTTCGTACATGATATGATGTTTAGCTTCGACTTACTTCCATTGTCACAATCGTCACCTTGGATTATCAACATCTCATCTCCATAAGGGAAACGAATGATCTTCTCGTCACAAATGATCACTGCATGGTACTTCGCCAACTAGTCCATACCGATGATGACGTCGAAACTACCAAGTTTTATGGGCATTAGATCGATGTCGCACGAATGACCTAATAATCCTAACGTGCAACCTCTAAGGATAACATTGGTTTATGAAATTCTTCCATCGGCAAGTTCTACGGCATAACTAGTGTCTAGAGTTGATGGTGCAACATCAAGCCAAGGCACTAAAGGTAGATGACACAAAACTCTTATCGGCACCCGAATCGAATAGCATAGAAGCATAATAGTTATTGAGAAGGAACGTACCCATAACGATGTTGGAATTAAGGTTTGATCCTCCTCCCCTGATGGCATAAGCCCTTGTTGTAGTTTCATTGTTCCCATTATTGTTTCTAGTTTTGTTTCCAGTCTTGTTCCCACAGTTCTGATTCCTTAACTTAGGACAATCTTTTCTATAATGTCCCGGCCTTCCATACTCATAACAAACAATACCTGACTGATTCCCAACTAGGGCCCTCTAGGTGTTTGGAGCAACAGCGGCCATACAATCCTTAGCAATGTAACCAACCCTCTTACAGTTTCTACATTTCATGGTAGATGGCCCTGCATGGTGCAACTTGCACTTGTTGCAGTAGGGGAGAGATCCAACATACCCCTTTTTCTCATTGTTTCTGCCATGTAAGCTCTTGCCACATTCTGACCTTCAACATTTTGTCGCTTGAAAGCTGGTTGTTGCCCACGGTTGTCCTTCGGGTTTTTGTTAACCCATCTCTTATTTTTAGCACTTCTAGCATATCCCTTCAGCTTTTGGTCTATTAGATTGTTAGCAATACGGATTGCATCTTGAAGTCTAGTGGGCTCAGCAGCGATCACATTCCCCTTAATATTATCAGGTAAACCCCCAAGGAATCTCTCAACTTTGTCCTCCTCGTCCGAGACCATTCTAGTACACAACAGAACTAATTCTTGAAATCTCCTGGTATAAGTAGTCAAGTCGTTTCCTTTCATAGTCAAGTTCCATAACTTAGTCTCCAACTTCTGAATTTTGTTTCTCGGACAATACACCTCTGTCATCAACTTCATAAGTTTCGTCCACTTCATGGTGTATGCAGCATCTACCCCAACTATTCTCTTATAAGAGTTCCACCATGTCAAAGCATTTTTCAGCAGTGTGCATGTAGCATACTTCACTTGATACTTCTGTGGACAGTTGCTAATGTGGAACACCGTCTTCATCTTCTCGAACCAACGAGTCAACCCAACAACTCCTTTCGTCACATTAAAGTTAAGTGGTTGTCACTTCAGGAAGTCTTGATATGTGCACTCTTGAGTAACCGGCATAAAACCTCCGAAGTTATAACCATTTCCCCCTTCGTTCCTATTACCATTTCTATTTCCATTCACTCCTCCATTTTTGTTTCCTCTATTTCCATTTCCTCTATTTCCATTCACTCCCCTATTTTTGTTTCCTCCTCCATTTCTACCTTCATGGTCATCACCAATTACATCTTCCTGTTCACCCCCACCTTCTATTAGGGGTTCAAGGTTTTTGGCAGTGTCACGAGCTTCCAATGCTTCTGTCACTCGATGATCAATTAGTTCGTTAACCACTTCACGTGTCATTGTCGCTCTAGATCGTATGTTAGGCATTGTCCTATAACATAACAATACACCACACGATGAGATTTTTAGGTAATACGGGATTATTAATGGGGTTTGATAAAATAGCAGGTTTCATCACATAGAAACACATAATAAAATAGATTCATGATAATGCCATGATTTAGTAATAACGCATTATGCAACGAGTAAACGAAAATAGCATTAGATTAAGAACATCATAACATAGAATAATAAATATTAGATTTCATATCATTATGTCAACGATTACATCACGGTTCCCAAAAGATAGGATTTACAAATCCCAAATAATCCGCTACTACTAGATACTACGGATCAATACTAGAACAATCATGGAACAATCTAAGAATGGTAGCCTAAGTGCCTCCTAGCACATGCCTTGAGTCTACCAATCCTCATACGATCATGAAATCAGAAACATCAAATA
The DNA here is from genome assembly GCA_026074375.1 of Tanacetum coccineum. NCBI lineage: Eukaryota > Viridiplantae > Streptophyta > Magnoliopsida > Asterales > Asteraceae > Tanacetum > Tanacetum coccineum. The sequence continues at coordinate 4,557 of BQNB010119188.1, forward strand.
TGCCTCATCTCTCTCTGAACACGCAACTCCCTACGTTGAAGTCGGGTAACTCTCTGACTCGCAACATCCATTATGCCTCTAAGTCTCGTATTATCCCGCTACAGCTCACTGATCCTCTCCAACATAACAGCACTCTGCTGACCCGTTACTACAATCCTGTGCTGATGATCTCTCTGAATGCTCTCAATAACCTAAACTCGGTGAACTGGGATCTCCATAGTATGATCATGAAATCTCTATACCAGGTCTCCCAACGTCTCATAAGTAACCTTTACAGCTCCCTCCTAAGTAGGCTCAGGGATATCATCAGACACCATAGGATGAGTAACTCTATCATCTCTAACCTTAATCGTGCCCTTCGCACTCGTCTCGACCTCCTCTCGACCAATAGTCTCAACCATAACCCTAGCATCTATCCCTCCAACTCTAAGAGCATCCGCATAAGCAATACACTCATCAATCTCTGCCTGTACCTCGGGGTCGATCTCAAGCTCTAAGTGTGGCTCATCACTACCCTCAACCTCAACTTCAATTCTCGAACCAGTCTCTCTAGGTATAGACGACTCAGAACCCTCATCCGAACAATCCTCTAAATCCGACACAAAATCAGAACTCCTAATCCTCTTGCGAGGTGGTAACAGATCAGCACGTATAGAAGATAATGCTCCAGGTACAGGTGAAGATACCGATACAGATGTGGTAGGGGACCTACTCCTCTTACGAGAAGGACCCGCAAAAGAAGAATGAGATGGTCTCTCGGTAATAGCAGCAGATGAATGAGGAATACTCGGTACTGATGAACATAACGGATGAATAGATCTTATACCTAATGGTAGTGCTGGTGATGAATGATCCGAAGATGAATGACCAGATGAAGAATCGGATAGGGCATCTAAAGAATAATCTAATGACGTCTCTGATGATGAATCTGATGATGAATCTCTCAATGAATCATCAGAAGTTAAGAGATCTAATAAAGAGTAGTCAATTGAGTGTCTCACAACAATACGGTGAGTAGGTAGCGGCCCAACCCTCTTCCTCGCAGTCATCATGTGTACCGGCCTATTTGGATGGTAGCGGTATGGTCGACCATGAGGAATATGCTGTCCGGGTGAAAGAATGGTAACTCGTCTACGGCGAACACCAAATGGTGTAGGTAGAATCTGACTAGGTGGTGCAACCTCAACGGGTGGTATCTCATGAGTAGGTGGTGGTGGTGTATCAAGTGAGTCACTGTCTGAAGAATCATCGATCGATGATAGGAATGGTGAAGTAGCTGGTATTGGTGGTATATGATATGACGACGGATCCTCGGATGGGTCAGGCTCTGTATCAGATATGGGTCAGTAATCAGGTGATGCGGGTGTGTAATCTGGAGATGGTGATACAATAGGTGAAACAGTAGGCATCTCAGCAGGTATCAATGTGGTATCAACATGAGTAGTAGGTGGGGTCACAGTAGGTGTAGTGGCTGACACAGTGGTAGGGATCTTACCAAACCAAAGAACTCATCCAGAAGATGTCCCAACACTCTCCTCGGAAGAATCCAAAGAAATTAAAATAGTAGAGATAGCCATAACCTGCACAAGCAAAAGTTTATATAAATTTCTTTATACCAACCATGCATGATGTGGGGAAAAATGAACGAATGAGTAAACGAACGAATGAATGAATGAATAAACCATCAAATGCAATATCGCAAAATGAAATACAACATAGTTATAGTAATATTAGTTATACTTAGTATTTAATTATATAGTACATATACATATTACATATACGTAAGATTACGTAAAGCACATATAATCACGTAAGGATCACATACTAGTTATAGACTAGACCTAGTTATACTACTTGGTTCCCTATAACCTTGGCTCTGGATACCAATCTGTCACACCCCCAAATAGGGTCCCGTCAAAATAATCGTCAGGGGCGTGACTTTCATGATTATCTCAAGTACAAAGCATAAAGAACGACCTCTAAGGGTACGTTTTGAAAATAAACACCATTGCATTTAAATTAAAATATTAATAAGTTTTACATCGAACAATCAAATGGTTCAAGAATTAAAGTGTGGAAGCTTAAACGAGTTTCAACATCGGTATTTAAAACATAGATAAAAAATTTGAAGACCGGTCCAGGCAAATAGACTTTACATAAATCAAGCAACGACATCCAAGCTAAGCACTTGAGAAAAACATGCTTAAAACATCAACATAAAGTTGGTGAATTCATAGGTTTAGTTCAAATATTATCAATGTGGACCACAAGATTTCAAAACGTATGTGACAGTTATAGGAGATACAATTTCACATAAAGAGGCATTTACATTGCACTAAGCTCATGACACCAAAGTTAATAGTGGAAAGTAACATGTACACTGCCATATAAGTCTTGCTGTTAGGAATTAAAGGTCTTTACACTTAGTATTGCCAAGTCAAAAAGTTTGTACTGCTCAGATTATAACTAACAGTACTAACTGGTTAGTACTGGTAGAGTAAAAGTTAGTACTGCTAGTACTAACTTAATAATGGTGAAGAAGAACTTTATACTGCTACATGAAGATTAGTACTGATAAAGAGTTAAACGTGTTTTGTGATATGTATGGACTTATATTGTGTATATCTTATATAATTAGAAGATATGTTGATATCTTATAGAAGTTTAGAATATTTGTAGTTATCTTGTAAAGGACTCCTTGGTGTATAAAAGGAGATCCTAGGTTATGGTTTTAGATATCAGTTTCTCATAGTTCTCATAGCTTCAAGGTTGTAAACCCTAACACTATCAAAGAGTGTTCGTATTAATATATTGAAGCTTATTGTTTTGGTTATATTTTCTATTTTGTCAAACATACATTACTGTTCCATTGGTTATACTTCTTAGTGGTATAAACTAGATTCCGCATAGTTTATATCATTCACTCAAAGTTTCATTTTTAGTACTTTTGGATTTATCCAAGTATACTTAACCTTACAAAAGAGGAATTCTTCAAAAGATGGAAGATTTTGAAGATTCTAAAGATAAACTTAAATGTTTAAAAGATTTATTAATATCTTTATTTATTCTTATCCTTTGTAAACCTAATATCTCTAGTAAATAAAGAGATATAGGTCGTATAGTTTTCTGGGTGTCAAGATGTAAACACCAGAAAAGTGTATGTGTGTCTAGGCGTCAAGTCCTCTAAGTGGACGCCTAGAATTTATGTGTTTCAGCCTTAAGGATATTTGATTCCTTGTTATAGTTTAGATAACACGTTCTAGAATTGATCATCTAGAATTGGGGCTTATAGTAGTCATGTATCATAGTGAAGATAACGATGAAAACTGTTAGGAATTACAGATTTGATGATTACAAAACCCATAAACAGAAATGAAGAAAGAAGAAACAAAAGGAAACAAGATATGCTAAAGAAGGAAACAAGATCAAGATTAATGTTGATTGAAATCAACATTAATGTTGAAGATATAGATTAGTCAAACATTAATGTGATTAGTCAAACATTAATGTGATGATTAATGTCAATTAATTAGTTTCCTAATTGTATTATGTTTTCTTTTGAAACAATAAGGACCTATTATGTAATAGTTAGTTAGCTTTGTTAGTAAGCTAGGGTTTCTTGTAACCTCCCTCTATTATATAAAGAGGGTAGGCGTCTAGGTTACAGGTATCCATTTAGTAACTTTGATTTTGTGTTATTATTCTGCTGTGCAAATTTATTAATCATTGTTATTCATGATCCTAGATGAGAACTAATCATTCTCGACCTATAAATGATTCCACACTTGCCCTTACAGATGTCCAACCAAAAACCACCTAACTAGTCTCGACATGATATACATCTATTGGCCTGTACAGTCCGTCAAGTACCCGACCAGTAAGAATTACCAAACCCAGATGGGGATTATTAGTCCCAATAGATCTATTTATTCACTCGCGCTCACTTAACCAGCCAGTCGATCAAAGGTAATTAACGATTCATGATAATTCAGGCAATAGTGGTCTAAACACTACTTAGGCAACACGTAAACACAGAAATTCTCACGTATAGTACTTGTGTCTAGTTTTAAAAGCAAGCAATGTTTCTCACCCCAAGTTATAAAACATTTATTCAAAACGAGTAAAGTGTAGGGCTATGAACTCACCTTAATCGGTGAATGAAGAAATGGTATGCTAGTATAGATCACACGGAAGTAGATGACGGTACACAAACACAACCTAAGCAATATAGGTTTCGTCTTAGAATTGGAATGATAAGGAATTACGGATGATGCATAACGTATCTACTAGTATACTAGTATTAATATTTTTCCAAAATAAACGTTTGACTCAATAATTCCTATCGTTGTATTAAGTATATATTACTATATAGTAATAGTCAAAGAAAGTATATGTATATGTATATGGTTTGGCATATTACCCATTTTTCCTAAAATGTTCTAATAAAAAAACATTTCCTAAATATTTTCTAAGTGTTTAGAATTTATAGAAATTTTGGCATGACCTGTTCGTGTTTGCACGTTTTACAAAGTCGTAGACTTTAATAAGAATCACTTTCAAAACACTTTCAATTCACGTTTCATGTTTTAAAATTCTATACTATCGAATCTCATTTACCAATAATCTGAAAAGTCTTAGAATCCTTATTGGGCTTTTAGGCCTAATAAACCTAATTAGATGATTCGTTATGCCATAAGTCTAAAACAATCAATCGTTAAGTATCCAAGTCCGGATATTATCAAATAAGCTATTCGTAAGCTTATCCAATAAGCTACACCGTGGGCTTTACGCCTTGGTGTGTTGTCCTCTTATTGGGTCGTGGCCCGTTAAGTCAAGTATGTAGATTTAAACATATCCATTAGTTCGATAAGCAAATCGTTAAACAATAAACACGAGACTTATTAATAAGCTATCAATAAGCTTCCAATAAGCCAAGTTTGTACCCCATAAGCCAACCGTGGGCTATTAAGCTACGGTTTGGGCTTGTGTTGGGCCGAATCTTTTATTAACCATCTTGGGCCCATTTGTTTAGCCCAATAAGCTAAAAAGGTATCGAATAAGTCCTTGTTTATCGATAAGCTATAATAAATCCTCAATAAGCCAATACCAATAAGCCGAAACTTAGAGCTTGCTTGTTGGTTTTAGGCTTTTGTGTCTAGGACGCGGCTAAAGGCCCGTTAAGCATATGTGGGCTTATTTGTTTAGCCAAATAAGCTCTACACTTGTCCTTTCAAAATAAGCTAGAAAATAAGCCAACAATATATAAACCGAAACATAATAAGCTAAACTATTCATCCCTTTTTGTTTCCTAGTTAGGCTGAACCATGTATATAAGCCCAATAAGCTCAAATAAGCCCTTTGTGGCTTATTTATAAGCCAAACCAAACAAATAAGCTAATAGTACATAATTTATTGCATAAAAATAACCACGATCACAAAACTATATTTTCCTTGTTTTCCTCTTAATATTTTCAAACATTATATATAACCTTTTAAGGTTTACGTGGTTTCAAAAACTTCATTTTTTACAAAACGAGTTGTATAACTAGTGTTTATGCATCAAGATGATCACAAAAGTACAAGTTTTATAAGGATCGAGAGGCTTACAAGAAAAAGTGATTAGGAGGATGGTTTATGACTAGAAACAACCTAAACGTTGTTTATAACTAACCCGAATACAATAAGTATTAACCACTAACATAATATCTTCAAAGGTTTTTTTATCAAGTTTGGAAAATTATGAGTTTATGTGTGTGTTTGATGGATTTCGGACAAGAGAGCAAAAAGAAGAGAGAAACACAAGTTTTGTGTGTGTGAAATGAGGTTAAAAGAATGATGCATGTATGATATGTATATAGACAAAACTTTGGCAGACCAAAAGTGTGTGTGTTGATGGGAATCGGACGCAAACAAAAACCAAGGGGGGGACCAAAATGATCTCAACATTTTTAGGAACTTAGTGCTCATATTGATTTAATTTCAAGGATCCTGTGAAAATGCTTATACTACTATATGTATCCGGAATACATAAATAACGAAAATAAATTATGACTTTACGTAAATTTCAGAAATTTTAAATATTGCCTCGAAACACAAAAAAACGTGATCCTAGTTAAAAGACTACGATAAATAACAATACGAATTACTCCCGGTGATGATTCTCAGATAATAACGGGACAACTTCCCGGTTAAATGAAAAGGCTAAACGAAACTTATAAAATTCCAATAACTGAATAGAAACGGTTAAAATACAAAATGGAAATTTACGGGTTGTGAACTCACTTTTCTAGCCTGATTCTCTCTCTAAAATTCGTTCATCTCTCTCTCTAAAAGTGGTAAACCCTAATTGGTATATCATCTTGATCTTAATTTCTGTTGTAATGGAACAATAATCAAGATAGATTATTGATCTATACCTGATTAGCAATGGTGGGTTGTGTTTTGTTATCTGATTGAGATCAGTTCGTTGTTGTTCTTGATACTCAAATTAAGATTTGAGTAGTTTTATATAATAAGATTTATAATTTCTTCATGGTATCAGAGCCAGGTTTCTCTGAAATCGAGTTTTAAAAAATATTAGGGTTTCATAAAATTTAGGGATTTTCAAAATTAATCAATCAATTTTCTATTAAAACTGATTTCTGGTAAGATATGTGGTTTAATTGCACAGATCTATTGTTAATTGCAAAAACCCTAATTTTGAAAAATTAGGGTTTCGTTGATCTTGGTGATTTTACTCTCTCTGGTTGATTATTTGGTGATTAAGAGTGCTTAATCATTGGATCTTGAAGGTTCTGGGTTTGATTTGCTCTAATTTGAGAAATTTAGGGTTTTGTGGATCTTGGTGATTGGGTGTGAGTTATTGCTGATTAATCTGCTAGCCCTCTTGACTAAGAGGATCAAGAGGATAGTCGGTTTGGTATTAATTTTTGCTGCATATCATTTATAGCTCTGTAACACCTCTTTATACCTCTCTTTTTAGTTGTTAATTATGTCTGTCAGCCCTTGATCTACCACCTTGAGTGGTGTAAAAGCCTGAGAATTTCCTTCTTCCTTTCTTCTTATTTTTTTTAATTTCTATTTGTTCTTGTTTTTTATCATGTCTGTTCATAATTCTTTGCATAATTCTCCTATTAATTCTGATCATGATGATGATGTTCAGGATCCTGATCCTGTTACTAGAATAAGTAACTTAGATATTAGTGATCCATCACATTTGCATCCTAATGATACTACTGCTTTAACTGTTGTTTCAATAAAATTGAAAGGAACTGAGAATTATCAAGTATGGTCTTGTGCTATGCTTTTGCATTTAGAAGGAAAAAACAAGACTGGTTTTATTGATGGAACATGTAGAAGGTCTAATACATATGATATTCTTGGTAAACTATGGGATAGGGTTAATGCAATTGCTTTGGGTTGGATTTTGAATTCAATATCTGAGGAACTTTTCTTGGGACAGATTTTTTCAAAAAGGGCTAAACATGTTTGGGAAGAATTAAAAGAAACTTATGAAAAAGTTGATGGACCAATAATGTTTGGTTTACATCATCAGATTAGTACTCTAACGCGAAATGGTTCTTCTATTGTTGATTATTATCATAAGTTAAATGCTTTATGGAAACAGTATGATGCTAAGATTGAATTGCCTAAATGTGTTTGCAATGCTTCTGAAAGTTTTAAGGAACATAATCAGTTGTTGAAACTAATGCAATTTCTTATGGGCTTAGATGATTCTTATATGCAAATTAGAAGTTCTATTTTGTCTAGAGATGTTTTACCTGATGTAAGAAGTGCATATGCTACCATATCTAGTGAGGAATCTCACAGAGTTACTGCTGGCAGTATTGCTGGTTCCTCTCAAAGGAATCAGGCTTCTGCTTTTGTTTCTAATGTGCCTTATAGGCATAATATTTAGAGAAATAATCAGAATAACAATAGTGTGCCTTTAAGCCCTAATAATTTGAATAATAATAGACAAGGTGGGGGTTCAACTGTGGTTTGTGAGAATTGTGGTTTTAATGGTCATACTATTGATAGATGTTTTAAAATCATTGGATACCTTTCTTATTTTGGAAAGAAAAATCTGGTCAAAATTTTAAGAAATAAAATGTGTCTAATAATAATTCTGTTAGGAAAAGTTCATCTTCAAATTTACAGATGAACAAATGGCTACTCTTATTTCTCTCATCAAAGACAATAAAGATGGAAAAAATGTGCAGGCTAATATGGCAGGTACTTATTTTAAATTCTAACCAAACACGCGATAGTTTTCACAAATTCCAATTCCTTCAGATTCCAATTCATTAACATTCCAATTCTTTAACATTCTAATTCCTTAACATTCCAATTCCTCAAACACATTCCAATTCCAACAAAAACATTCTGCGAACCAAACGCACCCTTATAATTTTTAAAGTAATAAATCACGTATGATTTCATAAATTCATAAATCGCATGTGAATTTACAAATTTACGTGTGATTTTTAATTTAAGAAATCACATGTGATTTTTTCTGGGCGGAAATTTTAAAAAAAAAATTCGTCGAAAGTATATAAAAGTGTCCGTCTATAGAAAGATAATTTAATTCTTTTCGCGATGGTATAATTAAATTTATGTCAAACGAAAAAAATACATTATCGCGACGAGTATTTTTTTTATCTTTCTATAGGGGCACTTCTATATACTTTCGACGAACTTATTTTCCGAATTTTTTTTCAGTCACGTCTGAAAAAATCACATGTGATTTGTATCACAATCACATGTGATTTCGTAAAATCACATGTGATTTTTTCAGACGTGACTGAAAAAAATAATTGAAATTTTTTTTTATCGAAAGTATATAGAAGTGCCCCTCTATAGAAAGATGATTTAATTATCGTCGCAATGGTATGTTTCCTTTTGCGTAACGATTAACGGTTTGTGAGATATTTAATTTTAAAAAAATAAGATGAAAGTGGGTTTTTTAATTAAATTAAAATGATAATTAATCTAAACCATTAGATGGAAATAAAATGGATGGTAAAGATGAAGTGAATGTTCTTTAATTAGATAGTGTTATCTATAGAATTTTCTCTAGATTTTACTCTATTTTTGTGAGACAACTTTTGATAAACATAGACTAGATTTTACTTTATACGTGCGACTGGTACGTGAAACATGTTTTTTCCGAATGTGAAATAATTTTGGACCAAGACATACACTATTATGATTGGTCTATTTAGCACGTACGTCTTATAGCTAAAGAACTAACAAAAATAAGTAATTGTTATTGTAAAATCAATCTATTTTACAACCAAGTCTCAAAAAATCATCTCTCTCACAAATGCTTCATTCAAAAAGTTTGACAAAAACGTCCTTGGAATGAGATCCGATCCGTTAGAACTTTGACCGTTTAGGATGATAAATGCCAAAATGGTTTATGTCAAAATGAACAAACCAGTGGCGGATTCAGGAATCCGTGGTGTGCGCATATTAATAAAAAAAATTAATTGATCTTTTTCGGATCGGGTCGAGTCGGGGTTTTTTTTATAATGGTATTTCATCTTTTTTTCCCTTTTCTTTTCATTTTGCTTGATTAATTCGGATCATTTTAGATTTTTGACCTAAATTCTTAAATTTAGTTAAACAAAAATGAATTTAACTAATATAAGTATATACTACTCCATTATTGTACCAATGTATCTTTATCAAAAGGAAAAGATGAAAAAATAATAACTTAACTATAAATTCACCTGGAATTTTGCGAGTATAATAACTAAAGAAAATAAAATGACCCACTCATCCTACAAATTCATAAGTCTATCTATCTCTTTTTTCTTTGTTCTAACCACTGCAACTTTCAAAACGCCATTATTGATTCTTAAATTTCTCTTCTTTAAATTTTGCCTTCATTTGTTTTAGCTGGAACAAAAAGGGTATGCACTTAATTTTTAGTGGGTATGCACTCTATGTAAATAATCAAGTAAAAGCACAAAATTAGTTTTTTTTTTACACTGGACCAAGATTAACATGTAGATCCGCCCTTGGAACAAACCACGTAGCTTTTTGCAGTTCACTCAAACTTTAATACTAATAAAAACTAATTATATATTCTAAAGAGGTAAAATCCTCACAAGATCAAGCTCTTAATGATGGTTTGCTACCTGGCAATGATGGATCATATTTCCAAGCTATGCAATGTAGAATGACACACGTACTCCCAACTCGCGAAATTTGATCCACGAACGTTTGAATCTTAACATCACGCTTGTTGTCAATGTGTAGCCATGAAATCGAAGATGCAAACCACATCTTGTTCAATTGTATAGATGCCAAATCGTTTGGGTCTTTGGCTCAAAACTTGCAACTGGTGGAGTGGTGGGGTGGAACTTGATGCTCATTGACTCGATATTGTTACTTGCAAATGCCTTGGTGATCACTTGTCAAACATATCCTAACTAATACTTGCCAAAATTTCAATATAGACCTAATATTTGTCATAGAACCAATGAACCAATCCTAGCCACTCATTTTTTCATCAAAAATAAAAAAACTCATTTTTCACCTCTTTTTTAAAAATTAAATATCTCACACACTGTTAATCGTTACGCAAAATAAAGCATACCATCGCGACGAGAATTAAATTATCTTTTTATAGTTGGGTGACACTATGTACTTTCAACGAACTTTTTTTATAATTTTATGAAGTCATATACGATTTTATGAAATCATATATGATTTATGAAATCATATATGATTCGATACGAATCATATATGATTCGTCACACGAATCATATATGATTTTCGCAATTCGTGACTGAAACAAAATTGAAAAAAAGTTCGTTAGAATCACAAATCATATATGATTTCATGAAATCATATATGATTCGTTATACGAATCCTATATGATTTTCGCAATTCGTGCCTGAAAAAAAAATCGAAAAAAAGTTCCTCGAAAGTATATCGTGTCACCCGTCTACTAAAAGATAAAAAAAATACTCGTCGCGATGGTGTATTTTTTATCGTGTGACGATTTACCGTTTGTAAGATATTTTATTTTTTAAAAAAAGATGAAAAGTGAGTTTTTTTATTTTTGATGAAAAAATGAGTGGCTAAGATTGGTTCATTTGATCTATGACAAATAATTGGTCTATGTTGATCTTAACTCACTAATACTTAATGTTGTGGTCCAATTTTTTCATGGGTAAACATCATTTATGAACTATTCATTATTTTCAATATTTTATTATGAACCATGTACTAATTTTAATATCATTGTTAACCATCAAAACCCCTAGTAGCCGGTTATATCCCATTGTTACTGGTTTGACTGGTCGTCTTGACTTTTTTCACAGCCACGTCAATAATTATGCATACCACGTCATTAATGGTTTTTCACCGCAGTAATTACAATTGTGCATTCCACTAACCATGTTTTTATATAAAAATCACTTTATAACGTTATACTTCGTACCAAAAAAGTGTTTGCTCAATTTTACTGTCATCAAACCCTAATTATGATCCATTAACCCATTAATCGAATCAGTATTTGTTTAAGCTAAATTATGGTTGGCAAAGTATAGATTTACTGATGTGTTGCAAAACCCCCAATTTTTGTTACCTTATATTTTTTATTTGCTTTTGAACAGGTGAAAGATGGTGGTGTTGTTGCCATTTACTGTCAACCTTTGTCATGATGGACTATTTCAGGTTAACCCATTGGAGTATGTTCATTTCAATAGTAGGGTCATTGATGATGTTAGCTTTGATAGTATGTCATTCAAGGATTTTTTTTTTAGCTACCATTAGAAGTTTAGTTCTTATCAGTCCAACTAGTATGTATTACAAAATCCCTAGTGATCCAGTCACTGCTTTGAAATTGCTAAAAAATAATGAGGATCTTGGTCAGTTTATAAAAGCTTGTTACGAAAACAACCTTAAAATTAACTTGTTCACATAGCACAATGACTATGACATTATGGAAATGATTCATGAGGACCTACATCCTTAAAAACCTATTAGTCATGTAGACTCAGACTCAGATGGTGAGACAAATGTTCCATTAGATGATGTAGCTCATGTTGTTGAGCAATTTGAACATGAAAATGAGGGTAATGTAAACATACCTAGGATTACCACATATCACCCATGGCTAAATTATACAATGGGGGCATTGGTTACTTATAAATGGATAGCGCAACACTATGTTAGGGACATCATTCAGAACCTAAATATGAGCATTAGATTCATGAAAAATGACATAAAGGAAAAAATTTTGATATATGTCAGTTTGGGTTAATGCAAGAGGGCAAAGCAGTGTGCATTGTTTGATCATGAAGGAGGTTTAGTAGACCATTATAGTAAGCTATGGTAGTATAGGCAAGCAATTCTTGACACAAATTCAGGCTCTACATGTGTATTAGAGAATGAAGTGAATGATAAAGATGGAAAACTTTACTTTAGCAGGTTTTATGTTTGTTTTCATGGTGTAAAACAAGGATGGCTTGAAGGTTGTAGTAAGATTATTGGTTTGGATGGTTGTTTTTTGACCCATACATGCAAGGGGAAACTTTTAACTTAAATGGACAGAGATGCAAATAACCAGATGTTCCTAATAGCTTGGGCTGTTGTTAGAGTTGAAAACAATATGAACTAGAGTTGGTTTCTATCATTGATTAGGGATGACTTGAATCTGGGAGATGGAGGAGGCATTAGCATAATATCAAATGGACATAAGGTATGTATAGGACTGTAATATATTCCAATTATGTTAATATTCTTACCACCTTATTATTATTCTGACTACTTGCCTTGCTCACCATTGGTAGGGATTGCTTTAAGCTGTTGCAGACTGGTTACCAAATGCTGAGCACATATAGTATGTAAAGCACATTTATGCCAAATTCAAGAAGAAATAGAGTGGGTTATAGTTTAAGAGGCTTTTTTAGGGTTCTGCTGCAACATCAATGGAGTTAGTCTTTCTACAAAAATGGAAGAAATCAAGATGTTACATGAGAAGGCACATAAATGGTTGGTGGAAAGGAATCCCAATTCATGGTGTAGGGCATATTTTGAGATGGACAGATGTAGTGCAGCTTTTAAGAATGGTATTTTAGAGAGTTTTAACTCAAAGATTGTAGGAGCTAGAGGCAAACCAATAATTACCATGTTGAAGGACATAAGGGTTTATATAATGCAAAGGATGTTTTTTCACGAACAAGCTATATTTTGACAATAAAGACTCAATCACACCATTAGTTAGAAGACAGATGGAATACAACAAAAGGATTCAGAGGTATATGATATCACTTTTACCTTTATTTACTTTTGATATTTATGATTCAACTTAACACACTTACTGTTTCACACAAGCATTGGTTAGTTTTTTCAAGTGGTTATAAAGAGATAGAGGTGAGGAGGGGAGATCAAGCTTTTGGTGTTAACCTACACCAAATGAAATGTGTCTGCAACATGTGGCAGTTGAGTGAGATACCTTGTGTTCATTCAATGGCTGGGTATATGCACATGAAGATGAATCCAGATTTTGGAGTTGATTGTGGTATAAAACCTATCAGTATTCAATCAAACCTGTTTATGGACCAAATTTTTGGAAACCAACAAGTCAACCGCCACCATTACCTCTTATAGGGAGAAATATGCCTATGAGGCCTAGAAAAAGGAGAATTAGACATCCAACAAAAGATGATGACCATGTACTTCCTAGAGTGGGTAGAGTTATGCATTGCAACAAGTGTTGAGAAACAGGACACAACAAGACAAGATGCCCTAATCAAGAAAGACCAAAACTTGCCTATTTGAGGTCAAAAGGTATTGTATTTCAGGAATCAAGCAGCATGTTACCTCTCACTGCTACACTGTCTACTTCAAACACTATGCCACCACCTCCTACACCATCTTCTTTAAACACTATGCAACCACCTCTTACACCATTACCATCTACTTCAAACACTATGCCACCACCATCTGGTTCTAACACTATGCCACCACCTCCTACACCATTTGGTTCAAACATTATGCCATCACATGCTACACCTGGTTCAAACACTAATGCATGTTCTAACATTATGTCATCTTGTTAGGATCATGAAAAAGACTCGGTCACCCTGTGTTTTGTCTAGCATAGGTTAGCTCGTAGTCTTAATATTTATCGTTTAGTTACCATATGACTTATGGCGTTGGGCCGGGTCTTTACCCACATGTTAGCCCACTCCATAGCCCACTTAGGGCACTAATAACTCATGTATTTAAACCCCCTCCCAGGCATGGAGAGGGGTTGGTTGTTCATTGTATAACAAACACACACTAAGTGTCTTTCTCTCACTAGAACTTCCTATTTTCTCTCTCTAGAAATCGGCCTACACACTAATCATTGATTGTGTTATGATTTCCAATATACTATAATTGGTATCAGAGCATATGAGATGATTACTTAGATTGTATGTGCGTTTCTCTTGGAAGAATTAATCAAAAATTTGGTTTTTGAAGGTTTATAGTTTTCACAATGGCTTTCTTTGATTCTCACGTTTGTGGTGTTAATGTTAGTATTTTTAGTGTAGTTTTAGCATTCTAGTACCAAGTTGTGCAAGAAAATCCAAGCTTAAACGTTCAAAATGGTGATTTTTTGTGATTTGAAGCTTTTCTGGAAATTGTGTTTTGTCTCCCTGGAAGACGTTTCTTAGTTGCGTTTTGTCTCTGCGTTTTGTCAGAGAATAGTACACTGCAGTTTGTCTTCTAGTATAGTACAGCAGTTGCGTTTTGTCAGTTGCATTTTATGTATTGCATTTTGGTTAACACTATAGGTTGCGTTTTGTGTATTGCGTTTTGTCCCAAGTTGAAGACCCTTATTGCGTTTTGGTGGAAAGAATCCCAGGAAAAAAAATTTCTACATTGTGTTTTGTCTTTGCTTCTTGACTGCGTTTTGTCTAGGACACCTCACTGAGTTTTGTCTAATCCTTAACATTGAGACTTGTCCAGATTTCCTGACTGAGACTTGTGTATTGCATCTCGTAAACTTAATCAAACCAAACCAAACCAAATCACAAACAAACAACATATCACCTATATCAACAAACAATCATCACTTTTAACATACAATCACTAATCATTGTACCAATCCAAAGTCTATCATAATACAATTAATCAAACAATCATGTCTAGTAACTCAGATGATATTCAAGCGGCCAGTTCCGATACCCGCCCTCCTATGCTCGATAGGACTGATTACGAATCATGGTCACAACGAATCTGATTGTACTGTTGAGGAAAGGAAAATGAATTGCAAATTCTTTAGTCAATTGATCAAGGACCATTTGAGCTTGGAACTACCCCTGAGGGAGGTGTTCTACTTGGACCAGAAAGGCCTCGTACCTATGAGGATCTAAGTGACACGGAGAAGAAGCGATACGATGCAGATGTCCGTGCAACCAATATTGTGCTTCAAGGATTACCCAAAGATATATACAAGCTCATCAATCACAACATTGAAGCAAAAGCAATTTGGGACAACATCAAAATGCTTCTTGCAGGTTCTGAACTTACCAAAGAAGACCGAGAATCACTGTTGTACGATGAATTTGAGCGGTTAAAGATGCTTCGAGGTGAAAACATCAATGAGTACCAACGACATGAGGAATATCAGAATGACAATGCCTAATATTCAGTTGAACTCCAAGTTTGTGAACAACATGTCACCTGAATGGGATAGGTTTGTGACAGCCGTTAAACTCAACAAAGGTCTAAAAGAAACAAATCACGAACAACTGTATGCATATCTAAAACAACATGAGAAGCATGCTGCACAAGATCGACTGATTATTAATAGAATCACTCCTGCTACCAATGATCAACTTGCATTTGTTTTAACTGTCCAACCTCATGCCCAATCATCACATGTCCAATCTCATCAATATCCTTCTTCATCAATCACTATAATATCCATAATTCCCTGAAACATCACAAATTGATTCCGAATACACCCAAACTGATGAAATACTTGACAACCTAACCAAACAAATGACACTTGTTGCCCAATCATTCAGAGCTACACTTCCTCAGACGAACAATCAACTTCGAACCTCTTCTAACACTCGAAATCAAGCAACCATTCAAGATGGTCGGGTTGTCGTTTAGAATGTTCAAGGGCGACAGAATCAGAGGTATCTTGCTCGGGGAAATGGTGCTGCAGGCAATGGAGGCGCACATAATAGAGTTGGGAATGCCAATGCAGGTCAAGGAAAACTGGTCAAGTGTTATAATTGTAATGGGATTAGACATATTGCACGCAACTATACTCAGCCGA
>BQNB010119189.1:2575-20856 GCA_026074375.1 Tanacetum coccineum
TTCACTTGGAGCTTTGATTCTAACAGGTGTATGTGACGTAACGAGTGTTTCAGAAAGGGACGAATGTTTTAACAAGAAAGCTGCAGACAATTCTTTTTTAGTGACAAAATGTTTTCCAAAATCTTCTTTAATCTTAGTTAATTATGAATTATCAATTGGAGAAATCTTAATATTCTTTTCTATTGAAATTGGATCATTTTTTTATCAAGCATCTTTGATCGACTCTCTTCTTCCAAAATCAATGTCTCTTCATCATTATACACAGAAATCACATCATGTTCTTTAGCAATAACACTGCCATCATATAATGTTGGTTGAATTCGCTGAACTTTTTTAAGATGGAACGGATTTTGATAACCAAGAGCATGTTTGTGAGTGTCATTGTAAAAAACTTGTGGTTTCGTTAGCATATGCATTGCTTGCGAAGATCGATACATCTTGCAAATAATATTCTCCAGTTTTTTATTTTGTTTTTCCAAAACAATTTCCTTGTCAATGTACTTAGACTCTTTTTCTTTAGACTATATTTTGAAAACAGTTAATGTTTTTGATAAAGACTCCTTTTCTTTGACATTATTAGAAAGAGTTTCTTTAAGAGTATTGATCTCCTGCTAAAAAGCAGCAAGCTTTGCATTTCTATCGCGAATTAAATCATCCATTTAAGAATCTATTAATTTTTCCCTTTTATTCACATCTACATTAAGTCTTTGTTAAAAAATGGCGATTCGTTCTTTGTATCTCTCAAGCTCAACGGTTAATGATTCATTTACCATTTTATTTGTCTGATTTTCCTTATCTACATGATCAGTCATTTGTTCAACTAAGGATAAAATCAATAAGTCATTCGGTGCCAAAGGATTAGTATCCTGAATAACCGCATCTTGTGACTCTTGCAGATATTGAGAGTACAGAATGATATTACTACCACTATGTATCCCATTATCTTCAAAATCATCAACATGTGTTTGTTCAGATTACTACATCTCTTGCACATCTTGATTAATCATATCATTCGGATAAGAATCAGAATAAGGTACCTCAAAGAGAACTTCAGGATCACAGCTTGAAAGATTTGCCATCAGAACCACTTTAGTTGAGGATAAGTCATCACAATCCAAGTCATATGCATCCAAGTCGTCTGTCTAGAAATCTAAATTACAAAGGATTGTTTGCTGAGCAACTGGAGCTTCTGATATACCAGGGTTTGCTAAAAATACAAGTTTCTCTTCATCCAATATCTGACCCGCTTCTCGAGCTTCGGCTAACATCAATTTCTCCTTAAACCATGCAGCATTCCTTGGCCTTTTTGGCTGAGTACACTGTCTTGCCATATGCCCTTCTCCTTGACAGTTATAACACTTCACAACTCTTGGTGGACCAACTGCAACATTTCCTTTTGAAGTAGTAGCAATTCCTCTGTTTCATGTACCATCATAACTTTGATGTTGTCTTCCTTGAACTTGTTGAACTATGACTCTACCATCTTGAATGGTTGCTTAATTTCTAGGATTAGACGATGTTATGAGTTGATTGTTTGATGGTGGAAACCTTGATGCTACAACAGACAGAAATTCCATTGCTTTGTTGATGCATTCAATCAGATCTTCTCCATGCTGAAACATAGGAACAACGAGACCAGAGTCTAATTGGGGAAATTCAGCTGAGGAGGTGGATACATTGAATAACCTGAATGTTGTGGTGACTGAGATGGATTGTATAGAGTTGGAGAGTTAGCTACAAAAGAAAGAGAATCCATATATCTTTTACGACTGATATGAACTTCATTAGCATGTCGTTCATGTTGACTAAGGTATGCATACAACTGATCATAGTTGGTGGTATACAAACTCTTATCTAACTTCACATCAGTGACAAACTTGCTCTATTTCGATGAAAGATCATTTAAAAACATGGTATTGACTTGAACTTGTTGCATAGTCATCCCAATAGTATGCATGTCATTGATCAGCTGAGAGAATTTCAAGTAGTACTCATACAGTGTTTCACCCGGAACATGAGCAAACTTATCAAACAGGTTATACAATCTGCATTTACGTTCTTGGTATGATAAATCAATGCCTTTCATTAGCATCTTGACTCTATCCCAAATATCCTTAGCCACCTCTTAATGGTTAACAAGTGCATACACATCAGGTGGAAGACCGTGAAGAATGATATTTGTTTCTTGAACATCACAATCATCTTGAAGTTGTTGTGCTTCACTGAGTTTGGAGTATTTCTTAGGTCTAGTTTGCCCATTATCTTCAATAGTTGAATAAACCAATGGACCATTATCGATTGAATCAAGCATCATCCTACCATGTTTCTTCCCTTTGATGAATAGACGTATACGACTTGCCTATGAATCATACATTGATTTTCAAGCATTAGAGGATGGTTCTCAGCTCCAGCAATAATGATGTGTTCTACTAAAGTAGTCATCTTGAATTAATTGAAAAGTGAAATGATTAAGAGTGATCGAACAGTGATAAAGGAGGATTGTGTTAAGAGTTGTTGTTGTTGGTGAATAAGATTGATATTCTACAGGATTTTACAAATCTTCACTAAAACCAAGAAATCCAAGTATTTCGCGGGATTTTACAAAGTAAGACAAACCGTAGAAAATAAAATCTTCTTATGACAGATGTAATATTTCGCTTGAATATGACAAATGTAATGTTTCTCCTGTAATGTTTCGCTTGCAATGTTTCGCTTGGATTATGACTATGTAATGTTTCGCTTGAAAGAAGAAAATTGGACAAAGTTTCGTCTTACACAATTATGTATTTTGCTTGAACTAACAACTTGTCATAAATCGCTTGCTAACATATTTCGCTTGACCTAAGAAAATTTAAGCAGAGTTTCGTTTCTAAAAAATGACGTATTTCGCTTGAAGTCAACCTGTATATTTCGCTACACAACATATTTCACTTACACATTTTGATGGAATACATATTTCGCTAGATTCAAAACATGTTTCGCTACCTTCAAAACATATTTCGCTTCCTTCAAATAAAAACATACTTTTCATAAAAATCACCAAAAACTCACCCTTTTTGACGTTTTACCTTTATTTTTCTTGCGCAACTAGTTATCTTAGGCCTATGTCCTGCTTAAAAACGCAAACTTTAACACTTTTAAACAAAAAATCTGGGTATGATTTTTAAGCACACGAAAACCAAAGAAGAACTAAAAAATGATCGAACCAATATATAAACACACACAAGCTCACGATATCACCCTATGACGACTGATACCAATTGTAGAAGTATCAAATCACTTAACAACTAATCAAGATAGAAAGTTTAGAGAGAGAAAAGAGGGTTGTAGCACTTAGTGAGAGAAAGAAAGGAAAATGTATTATGATGAGTAACCAAATGAACAACCAACCCTCTCCTAGGCATGGATAGGGGTATTTATACCTTGCTTTGGCCGGTCAACATAAGGATGACTTATGTTGACCGGTTAGCTTGGTAAGTTTCCAAATATTACGCTGCGAGCTATACTATTACAACTTTGGAAGTGACCAAGTCTTTTCTCGATTCCTAACCCAAGGCCCTCTGGAGCGACTGCCAAAACCTAAATGTACATCGGCTATCTCTGTCCGAGATAATCGATACTGGTACTCCATGCCTAGAGACGATTTCTTGTAAGTAGAGTCGAGTAAGTCTCTCCGTATTGTCTATTTCTTTAATCAGTAGAAAATGAGCGGATTTGGTAAGGAGATCAATTATGACCCAAATAGTGTCATAACCACTCGATGTCTTAGGTAGTTTGGTGATGAAGTCCATGGTGATCCATTTCCAATTTCCATATGGGAATTCTCAGGTTGCTGCAATAGTCCTAACGGTTTTTGACATTCCACCTTGACTTTAGAACACGTCAGACACATGCTGACATAAGTGGCGATTTCGGCTTTCATATTCGGCCACTAATATAGTTACTTCAGATCATGGTACATCTTGCCCGATCCAAAGTAAATGGAGTACTTGGACTTATGCGAATCGTGCATAACCAAGTCTTATAGCTTTCTAAAACTTGGCAACCAAGTTCTATTCTTAAAGCATCTGGTTCCATCAGGACGAGTCTCAAATGACTTGTCTATCCCTCGTAGATTTTCTTCCTTAATATTTTCGTCTTTAATTTCCTCAATCTTGAGCATTTAAGATTTAGGGTAGGGAGGTTGGTGTGAATCGTCATGACTAAGGCTCGAACTCGTAACGACTTAATCCTTTCCTTTTGGCTCAAGGTATTGGCTATGACGCTCGCCTTTCTTGGGTTCTAATGAATCTCACAATCATAATCACTGGGAAGTTCGATCCATCGACGCCGTCTCATGTTGAGTTCCTTTTGGTTAAGAATATACCGGAGACTCTTATGATATATACCGTACACTTTGTATCGTATAGGTAATATTTCCAAAGTCTAAGAGCAAAAACAACAGCACCCAATTCCCAATCACAGGTCGTGTAGTTCTGTAACAACCCGAGTTTTTCGACGAGTATGACGATCGCGAATTTGACGTCATAATTATTTTTTATAAATTCGTGTGAATGAACGCCGACATTTAAATTTTATTGGTCGTAAATAATTATTTTCGTATTTTATTTCGAACGAAATTTATAAATTTTTATTTGTTCGTTTTGCGAGTCAACGTTTGACCGTGCGACCGTTAAGCGTTTTGAGTACCGTAAAAATTTCAACGCGCTTCATTAATATTTTTTTATGATGATAATTTGTATTTTATCGTCCTCATCCCGAGTTAGTCGAAACCGAGTCAAAACTTTATTTTGACGTGAATTAACATTTTGTTTAATATTTTAAACCAAATTAAGTGTGACAGAAATAAAAATGGACTCGGAAGAGTAAACCCGAGCCGCGGTTGTCGGTTTTTAATTTAAGTAAAACATAGACGTGTCAAAAATTTAAAGAAGAAAAGAAGGAATGACTATTATTGCCAAATGACCAAAGTGATTTTCTATAAATAGGACCTAAACACACACATTAAAACTTTTACCAAAATCATTTTCTTCCTCCCTCTCCTCCTTTGTTCGAACCGGCCACACTAACACCACCCAAAACCTTTGATATTTTTGACATGCATTATAATCAACCTACAAAATATTAATCCTCTCATTAAGGCCTACGTTTCCATGTAATAAAATCTCACATGCATTGAGTTTTGAAGAAGTTGGGTTTCGGGTAGGATTGAGGAGATTCGGTTAAAAAGGGGTTGTGTAAAATAACTAGATAATCATTATTAGAAGCTCGGTTTAACTGGAAAAATGTTTGATTTTGGTTGTTGGGTTCGGTTCGAGTCACAGCTAGGAGCAAAGGGGACGAGACGAAAATCTTTGTTGTCTGATCTTGCTATACATAACATTGTAAGTATTTTACATGCTAGTTTTGTAATTGTTTTTTGTGATTCGATTCATTTTCGGTTAATGCATGTGATAAAATCCGTGAGATCTTGCGTCGTATAGTTAGATTTTGTTTTTGGTTGATTGAGCGAGTTGAATATTGTTATAGACCATATTAGATGTGTCGAGAATGGAGTTTTTGGTCAAAAATGGGTTTTTGGCGCGTTTTGTAAATGTCAATTTCGAGGTTTGAGATTTTATAAAAAATGATTTTTGATGTAGAAATATGATAGAGTTCGTCCTAATGTACGTTTTAGTAATTTAAACGTCCCGTAACTCCTAATAACGAAGAAGTTACGGCGAAAACAAGATTTGAAAACTTAAAAATATTTCCAACAGCTATTACAAATTATTTGGTTGCTGGCAGATTCAAAAACGCCTGATTTGAGCATTTTTGACTCCATTTCGGCCTTCCGGCGAAACACGAAAGTTGCTCGGAATGACGTTTTACTTTGCCACGAGGCTTGCTAGTTTTAAAATCGAGTAATAACAGGTCAAAACCCAAGGTCAATATCTGCATTTTTATTAAAAGTGTCATGGTTCCTGCAGAAACTTGCAGGGGCATTTTGGTTATTTTTTGTCGAGTTTCGGGTCTCGGCTAAAACTAAAAAGTTGTCCGGAATGTCGTTTTGCATAAAATCTCTTTTGAGCCCGAGTCGTGAAAATGTGATATAACGGGTCGTTTTGAGCGGGTCAGATTTAATTTTAAATATATATATATAAAAAGTCAAAGTCAAACAAAGTCTAATGTTGACTTTTGAAAGTCAACGGGTTGATATAAGACTTATTGGATGTTTATAAAAATAATAAGCTCTACTATTATTATAAGTATAATAGTTTAGACTTAACGATTAGTATGAGTAAAGAAGATTTGAAAAATAGAAACTTTTGAAATATTCGAATATAACACCGATGAACAAAGAAGATTCTAAAAATAAAAACTTTTGAAATATTCGAATATAATACCGATACGAGTAAACGATGACCAAATTGAGCGTCAAATGTGCGACGAGACCTACTAAAAATGGTAACTTTCCAAAAATAGAAAGTTTTCAAAAATAGAAAGTTTTCGATTAAGCGACGTATAATATAAATGAAAGAATGATCGTAACTCAATTACGTGAAGTTTAGGATCTAGGACGCGAAAGTGGATTTCTCATCACATGTGTATGTATATTAATGTTATTTCAATAGTTGCAACGCACGCACTATTCGATCGTACTTTATTGTATAGTAATCGAGCGACATAAATTATAGGTCGCGGTTGAGTTCGTCGTTGAGTAGTTCGTGATTGTTTCGATTATTTGATCTTCGGCTTCGATCAAGGTGAGTTCATAGCCTCGCATTTAAGTGTTTTAAATGTTTTTAAACCAGTGAGGGGGATACTTGCCGTTTTATGAAAATGATAACGCAATATGTTTTGATACTAAATATGATTCCATTCACTATTAAGTATATGCCTTTTTCTGTGTGACCGTTAGTTGCCTAGTTGCAGGCGAACGCTAATGCATTAAATAGATCTATTGAGTTTAACAACCCTGTCCGGGGTTTGAATCAATTGTGAGCACCTTGTAACGGACATTTTGTAGTTAGTATTAGGAGAAGTGGCATACTTCTCGGACATTATTTAGTCCTACGGGATGAATGTGTTATGTTTCGGTACACGGGCTCATTTAGTTGGAAATTATAACACCCCGTGTTTTAGGGTCATTTACGACGTTAATAAACTCACTATTTATTTTTAGTATTGTACGCGTTTGCTTTTAATTTCAAGTATTAAGTTAAATCGCGTAAGCTAAAAATGATCATTCAATGTAAACGGACATCAAACAATTAAATGTTTACATCAAACAAGTGTTAAGTAATTATGTTGAGTATAATTATTAACTTTGTTCATTTTATTTTTATTGGTTGCGTAAAGTGTTTACGTTTCACGATAAATTGCATTTAGGTTTTCCCGGAACCACCAAAATTAATCTACGCTTCAACAAATACCTATGTTTATATCCAATGCTCAAAGTTTATAAAACTTTACCTATGTTATCCATATGGGCCAAAATTTTCATAAAGGAAATAAGCTAGACTTACAATTTCAAAGTCATACACTTTAAATAAAATAAGTACACATTTTATAAACTTCAAGTAAATGCAAGTATTATCACTCAAAATATCCCAGATATTAGCTAGTCATGTTTCTTCCTTGTTTTCATGGGATAATTTACATCTAAGGGAACAAATGAACACATATTTATCAACTAGTACATGTACATCTCTAGAGTTAGTAAGACTAACTCATGACTAGTGGTTTTTACCGCTAGTCATCCTTAATTCCCTCAATGTTGCCCCCCCTCCTTGTTACTTGTGGTCTTTTTGGTTTTTGTTTTATACATTTGACTAACACTTGATACATATAAGTCTTGCATACTAGTGATAACATACACACAACACTTTCATTTACCAAAAAACAAAATCCATCCCTCTTGTTTCCTTCCCCTGAACCCACAACACAAACCAAACCACCCTAAATAATTCATAAACTTTTATCTACCTTCAAATTATAAACCATTCTCAGACATGTCATATCTAAGCTATACCAAGGAGGTTTAAAGGCTTTGTTAAGCCTTTGCAAGGGTTAAGCAAGGATAAAGCAAGATTAGGGTTTTGGTTGAGATTAGGGTTTTCAAGTCTTGCAAGTTAGGGTTTGGTTGCTAAACAATGGTTTAGCTCTTGTTGTTCATCATCACACATCATATTAAGGTCATCTAAAACTCCTTATGTCTTTACATTTATGAATTTTATGTATATATAAGTTCTATGTAGCAAATCACCATTTAGGATGCTTAATTACATGTAAAATAGACTTTTGCTTGTAATAATGGTTTTCTACACTTTTTCATATGTTAGGTAGTTGTTAATATCTTGTTATAATGAATGTATAAGTCTTGTACACTTTTGGTTTATGTATAAAAAACTTATGTAAAAACTAGTAAATCAAAAGTTCACATAATAAGTTATGATTTATAAGTGTTGTTAAGGACTTGTTAACTTGGACACTTGGACAAAATATGGACTTAAGGACCCTAGGAAGGTAAGACATATGATAATAAGCATGGTAATGTACTTTTAACAAGTGGTTTTAGCTAGTAGTCATAAAAACTAATTTTAACACATTTTATCAAAAAACTTCAAAGTGGGCTGTTCTAGAATTCGGAATTTTAACATATTTTTTTTATATATTTATAAAAATAATAATTCACAAGGATTCCGGACATTTAAGGAACTTGAAAAACGGACTAATAACATAGTATGATACGGAGTTTACCAATTTTAGGTTAATAAACGGTTTTATTAAAATAATTTTATAAAAAACAAGTTATAAGCTACATCTGATATATAAGATTAATTATTTTTCTCAGATAGTACACATTTTTAGGATTTCAAAACAATAAGAATTGTAATTTTTTAATCAATAACGAAGGAGTTATGAATTTCGCGAGTTTACGACAATAAATACTTTTATAAAACTATTTTTATAAAAGTTACTGTTCATCTCAGACAATGAACTATTATGAAACATTCATTTTATGATAGAACTTTTAATAACAAAGACGTTCTCGAAAGAATCACTAAAAATGGAGTTAAAACGAATAAAATACGACGTTTACGGGTTTTACGATAAATAAATCTATAAAAATAAATTTATAAACTGTCATAAACAGTAAAAAGTACTGTTCACCAGTAGGTCAAAAATATGAAAATGTAATATTTTGATAACTCGTCTTAATACGAAAGCGTGGACATAAGAAACTTAATAAACGGGCTTAAAACGATTAAGTTACGTCGTTTTTACTAATGAAATATTTATAAACGTTTTAACTTTATAAATACGATTTCACAAAAGCAATTAGATGGTGATGTAGCTATATAGAATTGTATATGGTAGTATTTATTCAAAGTGCTTAGTACTTATAGATCTATATGGATTAGTTGCATTTCGATCATTATCGTGACGCAGTTTCTATGATATATTTGATTATCATTCACTCAAGGTGAGTTCATAGCCCCACGTTTTACATTTTAATGATTTACATGTTTTGGGGTGAGAAACGTTTATGCATGGTTTTACAATTGAGCAAGGTGGACTTTACTCACAATTTACGATTACGTGTTTGCCTAAGTAGCAATAACCCATTGAGCCCATTATCATGAACTTGTCATTACTGTTTGGGAAGTGCGAATGTTATAAATAATCTATTTAGATTGACATCCCGTTCGGTGTGAGTTCATGCTCACTGTGCTGTTATTTCCCGCGACAATGACGTTATATACCATGTCGGACATAGGATGTTTGCGTGTTAGAACATCATCACGTGCAATGTTGGAAATTTATATTGTAATTCATACATGTCGAGGCTTCGTGTCATGAGCTTAGGAAAAACGAAACGTAATTACATTTTATGATGTTTGCATATGTTGCATTATTATGGGGGAGTCTTGTGGTCCTATATTATACATTTATAAACCTATGAATTAACTCAACAATATGTTGACATTTTAAAGCAATGTTTTTCAGGAGGTCAATAAGGCATGAGGTGCAAAGGATACATTGGTGGTTATATTTTGAAGTCACATGTTAAAGATTTGGTTGCATTTTATTTTGGGATATCTGTTATGAACTAGTATTTTTGTATTTTGAACAAATGAACAAGTAAAGCTTCGGGCTTTTGTAACAAACACTTTGTTAAATCCAATGTATCAGTTTTAAACGACTTTTTGGTTGTTCTTATATTATCTTGTATTATTGATCTATGATGTACCATCCCCAGACCCATATTCCGTTGCGATCCATTTTGGGGGTGTTACAGATTGGTATCAAGAGCCAAGGTTATAGAGAACCAGGTCAAATGTTTTTGCTGGACTATAACCGTTTTCAAACATTGCATTCATACAAAGGGATTTTCACGGGACATACATACATACACTAGTTGTTGCATTAGCTCACTAGTTGTTGCATTAGTTGATTAGACTAGATGCATTCATGATTGATATGCATGTTATGATATAAATGTATATTTCTATAAGAGTCTTATATTAAATATTAATATAAGCTATTTTGGATTTTCAGATACAGTCATGTCGGATTCTGAGGATTCTACGATTACATACACGGAGGTATCTAGTCCGTTTGAGGACTTATCAGACATTGGATCCCTAGGAGTTGTTGGACCCGAGTACGAGGGACTTCCCTAGATGCTAGATGGCCCATATGTGCAGGTCGTTTTACAGGCCCCACCATCACCAGACTACATGTCTAGCCTTGAGGAGCCAAAGCAGGCACCACCTCTACCAGACCTTATTCCAAAGCCGGTTTATCCGGAGTTCATGCCACCAGAGGATGAGGTACTCCCAGCTGAGGAGCAGCCACTGCCTGCTGCTGCCTTACCTACTACTGATTTACCAGGCTATGTTCCTGAGTCAGATCTTGAGGAGGATCCGGAGAAGGATGATGATGAGGACCCTGAGGAGGATCCTGCTGATTATCCTGCCGACGGAGGAGACTATGGCGATGATGAGTATGAGTCATCCGATGATGATGAGAATGATGATGTTGATATTGAGGGGACGCTACAGCTGTTGCTTTACCAGTTGTTGATCATGCCCCATCTGCTGAGGAGACTAAATCGTTTGAGACCGACGAGTCTGCGGCCACACCACCACTACATCCTGCATACCGCGTTACTGCTAGGATATCGATCCGAGATGAGCCACCTACACCATTTTGGTTTGATACAGAGGTTGCCAGACTCCTTGCTATACCCACTCCACCACCATCACTACTTTCCCTATGGTCATCACCACTACCTCAGATTCCCTCACCACCACTACGAGTATCACCACCACCACCTGGTAGTCCTACTTATCCATTGGGATATTGAGCTGCTATGATCCGGCTAAGGGCTGACGCCCCATCTACTTCCCATTCACCACCGCCACATATCATACTCTCCCACACCAAAGCAGATACACTACCATCAGGGACACCAACACTCTTACCCATACCGCTACCAACTTCATCACCATCTTTGATGCTACCCTCTGCTGACTATGGACCGGACAGGCCCGAGGTTTGCTTACCACCTCGGAAGAGGTTATGTTTTAATTTTGGTCCTAGGTACAAGGTCGGAGAGAGCTCGTATGCCCCCACTGCTAGACCTCCTAGAGGTTTCTGGGTAGTCTATGATTTTGTTGCCACTATGGATAGGGAGATTATCCTGGATCTAGAGAGAGATGTCGGTTATGGGATCACCGACACTTAGGATGAAATGCTGGTAGACATGCCAAGGGCACCAGCGACTGATGACACAAAGTTGGGTCGACGGATGACAGAGTTTGCCAATATGGTTAGGCAAGACACATACGAGATCTATGTGAGGTTGGATGATTAGCATACTGAGCGACAGCTGATGGCTGGTCTGCTCAACATGCTGTATAAGGATAGGCGTGCACATGCTCATACAGCTCTACTGATAGAGAGAGTGGCTAGGATGTATCGAGAGACTTGGGGATGATCCATGGACGCTAGTGATCTTGCATGTTTAGAGGTTATGTCACTGCGTACTACTGTATTGGGTCAGCATGCAGTGATTACAGAGTTACAGGCAGCGGACCGCAGGAGACAGGCGGAGATTACAGAGTTGCTGGCAGCGGACCGCAGGAGACAGGCATAGTTCGTTGAGGCACTAAAGCTGCTAAAGGGACTACAAACCCATATGACAGAGTTTTAGAGACAGCAGGGACCCACTAAAGGTTCGGCACAGTCTGATGCACCAGAGGAGGCTAGTAGCAGTTCATAGATATTGTTATGGCTAGCTATTTTGTACAACATTCTAAGTATTATGGGTAACTCCCGGCTAGTATGGTTTTAGGTTGTATATATTCTTTTATCTTGTAACCTAATCGTAGTGATCGTTTTGTATCTGAACCATTCATGTATGTTTTCCAATTTATATATGGAATGGTTGTATTATTTCACGTCTGTAATTGAATTTATTATGAATGAATGTCGATTTAGCTTATCCATTGTTAATATTCAATTAAGTTGTATATTTCACTATGTGTTGTGATCTTATTTTACTTATTGTGTATATGTCATGTCATGGTTATGATTTTATGAAATCTAACGGGTATTATATTTTCTTGTGATTTGAAGAAAATGGCACCAAAGAAAAGGACCACGAGGTTAAACCCAGAAACAACAACCACAACCCCCGCCACCACATCTGTCACTAATGACCAGCTTCAGGAAATGATTGACCAAGGCGTTACTGCCGCTTTGGCAGCACGTGATGCTATCAGAAGCACGAATGGCAAAGACAGCCATAATTCAGGAACGGGTGTTAGAAGAAATGAGCGAGCCACTTGTGAGTGTACTTACCTAGACTTCATGAAGTGCCAACCTCTAAACTTCAAAGGCACAGAAAGAGTTGTCGAATTAACTCAATGGGTTGAGAAAATGGAAATTGTGTTATGTATAAGTAACTGTTCTATGGAAAACCAAGTCAAGTTCTCCACTTGTACTCTTCTGGGAAATGCTCTAACGTGGTGGAACTCCCACGTTAGGACTGTTGGTAACGACGTTGCTTATGCCATGACTTGGACAGAACTGAAAAAGAAGATGACTGACAAGTACTGCCCGAGGACCGAGATTAAGAAGCTCGAAGTCGAGCTGTGGGATTTGAAAGTGAAAGGTACCGATGTGATAGGATACAACCAACGTTTTCAGGAATTAGCATTGCTGTGTGTTAGAATGTTTCCTGAAGAATCTGACAAGATTGAGAGATATGTCGGTGGTTTGCCCGACATGATCCACGGAAGTGTAGTAGCATCAAAGCCTAAGACAATGCAAGAGGCAACTGAAATAGCAACCGAACTGATGGATAAGAGAATCCGCACTTTTGCTGATCGTCAGACAGAGAATAAGAGAAAGCAAGATAATAACCAACAACAACAACCACAAAACAAGAGGCAGAACACCGGCAGGGCTTATGCTGCAGGGACTGGTGAGAAGAAGCTATACGGGGGATCTAAACCCCTATGCCCTAAGTGCAATTATCACCACGATGGTCCGTGTGCTCCCAAATGCCACAAGTGCAATCGAGTTGGCCATCTGGCCCGTGATTGCAGGAGTCCTGCTAATGCCAACACTGCTAATAACCAAAGGGGCACTGGGACAGGTCAGAAGCCTACTTGCTATGAATGTGGTGCCCAAGGACATTTTAAGAGGGAATGTCCAAAACTGAAGAACAACAACAATCGAGGCAACCCAGCTGGAAATGTCAATGCTCCAGCGAAAGTGTATGCGGTAGGCCATGCAGGGACAAACCCAGACTCCAACGTCGTGACGGGTACGTTCCTTCTAAACAACCGCTATGCTTCTATCTTATTCGATACTGGTGCCGATAGGAGTTTTGTGTCTACTGCATTTAGCCCCCAAATTGATATCACACCAACTGCATTAGATCACTATTATGATGTTGAACTAGCCGACGGGAGAATAATTGGGTTGAACACTATCCTTAGGGGTTGTACATTAAACTTCCTGAACCACCCATTCAACATAGACTTAATGCCCGTAGAACTTGGTAGTTTCGATGCTATAATTGGTATGGATTGGTTGGCGAAGTACCAAGCGATCATTGTGTGTGCTAAGAAGATCGTTCGCATCCCTTGGGGAAATGAAACTCTAATCGTTCGCGGTGACGGAAGTAACCAGGGAAACAAGACTCGTTTGAACATCATCTCGTGCACTAAAACCCAAAAGTATTTGCTAAAAGGATGTCCTGTATTTTTGGCACATGTTACCACGAAGGAAACTGAAGACAAGTCGAAGGAGAAGCGACTTGAGGACGTACCAATCGTCTGAGATTTTCCTGATGTATTCCCTGAGGACTTATCGGGTCTTCCTCCGACTTGACAAGTGGAATTTCAAATCGATTTGATACCTGGTGTTGCACCCGTAGCCCGGGCACCTTATCGATTGACACCTTCTGAAATGAAAGAGTTGTCAGAGCAACTGAAAGAACTATCTGACAAAGGCTTTATAAGACCCAGTTCCTCACCTTGGGGAGCTCTAGTCTTGTTTGTCAAGAAGAAGGATGGATCATTTCAGATGTGCATTGATTACCGGGAATTGAATAAACTGACGGTGAAGAACCGTTATCCGCTCCCAAGAATTGATGATTTATTTGATCAGCTTCAAGGGTCGAGTTGTCCCTACTCGAAAAGATCACCTAAGGTCGGGTTACCCACCACTGAGGGTTCGAGAAGAAGACATTCTGAAGACCGCCTTTAGAACTCGTTACGGCCATTATGAATTTTAGGTCATGCCATTTGGTTTGACAAACGCACCTGCCGTATTCATGGACCTTATGAATCGGGTGTGCAAACCTTACTTGGATAAATTCATGATCGTATTTATTGACGATATTCTAATATATTCGAAGAACAAGCAAGAGCACGAAGAGCACCTTAAGTTAATCTTAGAGTTGCTTAAGAAAGAGGAGTTGTATGCCAAATTTTCCAAGTGTGAATTTTGGATTCCTAAAGTATAGTTCCTCGGTCACATGATTGACAGCCAGGGTATTCACGTGGACCTTGCCAAGATCGAATCCATTATAAGAGTTGGGCCATCTACCTAAGTCACCAACGAAGATTCGTCCCCATTTATAGGTCCCATGCTGGGTATTATCGAAGATTCATCGAAGGATTTTCAAAGATTGCCAAACCAATGACCAAGCTCACTCAGAAGAAGGTCAAGTTTGAGTGGGTGACAAACAAGAAACAGCGTTCCAACTGTTGAAGCAGAAGTTGTGTAGTGCACCAATTTTGGCTTTACCTGAAGGAAGCGAAGATTTTATCGTATACTGCGATGCTTCGATCAAGGTTTTGGGCGCTGTGATTGATGCAAAAGAGAATGTGATCTGCTTAGTCAACACCCCAACTAAAATTCATGGAGAAGAACAATACGACTCCACGATTTGGAACTTAGAGTGGTAGTGATTTCTCTGAACTCTAGAGACACTTATTTGTATGAAAACCAAGTGAACGGTGTTCAATGATCACAAGAGTACTACAACACATTTTTATCAAAAGGAGCTGAATATGAGCATGGCATTCGTGGTTAAATTAATTAGTGATTTACGATTGCAAGATTCATTATCACCCAAGAAAAGCAAATGTTGTCACTGACGCCTTGAGCAGGAAGGAACAAGAGCCACCATTAAGGGTTCGACCCTTAGTCATGACTATAGGTTTGAATCTCCCCAAACAAATTTTGGATGCTCAAACTGAAGCACGGAAACCAGAGAACATCAAGAACAAAGATGTTGGAGGCATGTTGGTTGAAAATTCTAAAGAATCCGGAGAAGCTTAGGATGGAAAAGTTGGAACCCCGCGCGGATGGAACTCTATGTCTAAATGGGTAGGAATTGGTTATAACCAAGTATGACGATTTGAGGACTGTGATCATGCACGAGTCTCACAAGTCAAAATACTCTATTCATCCGGTTCTGATAAGATGTACCAAGACATGAAGAAGCTATATTGGTGGCCCAATATGAAGGCAAACACCGGCACCTATGTTAGCAAGTGTTTGACCTGTGCTAAGGTCAAGGCAGAACATCAAAGGCCATATAGGATTGTTGGTACAACCAGATATACCCTCAATGGAAGTGGGACAACATCATTATGGATTTCGTCATGAAGCTTCCTAAGTTGTCACAAGGCTACGACACCATTTGGGTGATTGTTGACCGACTCACTAAGTCTGCAATCTTTGTACCAATGAGAGAGACTGATCCGATGGATAAACTTGCAAGAATGTACCTAAAGGAGGTGGTCACGAGGCATGGAATACCTCTCTCGATTATTTGTGATCGTGACCCTAGGTTCGCATCAAATTTCTGGAGGTCACTTCAGAATGCTTTAGGTACTAGTCTGGATATGAGTACTGCGTACCATCCACAAACAGACGGACAAAGCGAGAGGACTATTTAAACTCTCAAGGATATGTTGCGTGCTTGTGCAATCGACTTTGGAAAGGGTTGGGTTAACCATTTGCCATTAGTCGAGTTCTCATATAACAATAGCTATCACGCTAGCATCAAGGCTGCACCATTTGAAGCACTTTACGGTCGAAAGTGTCGTTCACCCATTTGTTGGGCCGAGGTTGGACAAGTGCAACTCACTGGTCCAAAAATAGTTCAAGAAACAACAGAGAAGATCATCCAGATCAAGCAAAGGATGCAAGTCGCCCGTGATAGACAAAAGAGTTATGCCGATTTAAAGCGTAAGCCGATGGACTTCCAAGTTGGGGATGAAGTTATGCTTAAAGTTTCACCTTGGAAAGGGGTCATACGTTTTGGCAAACGGGGGAAGTTGAACCCTAGGTACGTTGGACTGTTCAAGGTGTTGGAAAAGGTTGGATCCGTTGCATACAAGCTTGAGCTTCCTGAGGAGCTGAGCAGGGTTCATAATACGTTTCATGTATCCAACTTGAAAAAGTGCCATGCCGACGAACCATTAGCTGTTTCGTTGGATGGACTTCGCTTGAATGACAAGCTTCAATTCGTCGAGGAACCGGTCGAAATCATGGATCGCGAAGTCAAACAATTGAGGCGAAGCCGTGTCCCAATTGTCAAGGTTCGATGGAACTCTAGGCGAGGCCCTGAGTTTACATGGGAACGCGAGGACCAATTCTGAAAGAAATATCCGCATCTTTTCGCAAAGACTGCACCGTCGTCAAGTGCGGCGTCTTAAGCCTTGAGGACAAGGCTCATTTAACGGGGGAAGACTATAACACCCCGTGTTTTAGGGTCATTTACGACGTCAATAAACTCACTATTTATTTTTAGTATTGTACGCGTTTGCTTTTAATTTCAAGTATTAAGTTAAATCGCGTAAGCTAAAAATGATCATTCAATGTAAACGAGCATCAAACAATTAAATGTTTACATCAAGCAAGTGTTAAGTAATTATGTTGAGTATAATTATTAACTTTGTTCATTTTATTTTTATTGGTTGCGTAAAGTGTTTACGTTTTACGATAAATTGCATTTAGGTTTTCCCGGAACCACCAAAATTAATCTACGCTTCAACAAATACCTATGTTTATATCCAATGCTCAAAGTTTATAAAACTTTACCCACATTTATCATATGAGCCGAATTCTTCATAAAGGAAATAAGCTAGATCATACACTTTGCAAAGTTATACCTTATAAATAAACTACACATTTCATAAAAAGTTCAAGTAATACTTCCATTTTAATGCAAGATTGAAGCTAGTCATTTCCTTCGTCATTTTCATGGGATAATCTACATATAAGGGAACATAAGAACATATTTTACTAACTAAGGTACATGTACAACATGAGCTTATTAAAACCTAAGACTAGTGACTAGTAAATTTGACCACTATTTCCCCAAAACCCTCCATATTCCCCAAAACCTAAGACTAGTGACTAGTAAATTTGACCACTATGTAAAATGGACTTTTACTTGAGATCATGGTTTTATAAACTTTTACATATGTTATAGGGTTGTTATTATCATGTTATGATGGAAGTATAAAGATTGTACACTTGTGGTTTATGTATAAAACTATATATATAAACTAGTAAATCAAAAGTTCACGTAGTAAGTTTATGATTAAAAGTAATGAGAGGACTTGTTATCTTAGATAATATTGGACAAAATATGGACTAAAGGACTTTAAATATGTAAGACATGTGATAATAAGTATTGTAATGAACTTGTAACAAGGTGGTTAAGCTTAAAAGTGCAAAATCAAGATTAAAACATG
>BQNB010119190.1:1590-20856 GCA_026074375.1 Tanacetum coccineum
GTACTTTGACTTTCTATTTAGCAGTACTTTGATCTTTCATTTAGCAATACTTTGACCTTTTGACTTGTATTTCCTAACATAAATTATTACTCTTGTATCTTGATTAATTATGACGTTTGAAGGCTAATAGCTTCAGGTATTAGCCATTATTATGAAGATCTAAATGTTTGGTTTGTTTATCTCAATTGCTTAATTTATCGTTGATTGCTTGTTAATGTTTATCAGTTTATACTTGTTTACGTGCTTTTCTATGCGACCTATCATTCAACTGGATCTAGTGATACGGACCAAGTAATCTAGATGTCGGGATGGCTCTCCATATAGTAATTTATACATCTAGACCAATAGGATCACGAATAATAACCTATCTTTGCCTTTAGATTGCGAGCTTAGTTGGACCGGCAGGTGACCCTTAGGATCAACAAGTATGTCCTCAATTAATTGGTAAAGACTTGGTTAGTGGACTACTAGTGTATGAATTGCCTTTAAGCAGTAAGTATGTAAAGTCTCTATGAGCTAGGGTTTAACAAGATTACCATTGCTTTAATCCCTAAGATAGATTATAATAAGCAAATAAGGATTCTTTATGCGGATACATTTAATTATGATAGAATTCTTTGTATTTAGGTCTTAGGAATAAGTACCGCCTAAGTCTTAAGAATGATATACCACCTCGAGATAAGTAATCATTGCACCAAATAAATAAACCAACATACTAATTGGATTAATCATGGATAATACAGTTTTCTTATATTTGGCTAGACCGCTCTTTTATCTTCTGTTAATTTACTTACGTGTGTTATTGTGTCTTAATTTGATTTTAGTCACCACAAAACCCGTGCCAGTCTCTCAGGCTAAAAAACCCCCTTATCCGTTACATTTAGGATTAACATAGGTTTAGCGTAGGTTTAACATAGAATAGGATTAACTTAGTTTAGATAACAAAAATATTAATAAATTGAAAGATTATATCTCGAATATCACTCTCTTAGATATCGACACCTCTTACTCATGAAATCCCAACTGACCGGGTCTACACTGCCCATTGAAAGTGTTGATTTTTGGTAAGACGTCGAACCAAAATTAAATGACAACTTGAGAACTAAATTGACAACAGAAGCACAACGACACATCAAGTTTTGGCGTCCAGAGAAGCTGGGAAAGTGAAAACTCTAATCTTGAATTTTTCTACATTTGATATTTGGTTTTTATATTAGAATAGATCAACCCTTAGATTACAGTGTATTTTAGATTAGTGTATAATTCTATATAATTATGTATATTTGCTTGTATATTTGTTTGTTTAATTTCTTATTAGTTTAGTTGTTTATGTGTTTAATTATTTTCTAATACACTGTTTTGGTCGATAACCTCATACGGCGTATCCACTTCCATTGGATATGGGGTATCCAGATTTATAAACCAATACAGCGTATTCGACTCTAAACATCAATACGGCATATTCAGTTTACTGAATATGGCATATTAGTCTATTTGACCATTTTTCTATCCTAGTGAATTTATTACAGGTTAAAATAGATGACCCCAACATAACTATGGAAGAATACATCAGGCTTGAGGAAGAAAAAGCTCGTAGGCGTGGTAAGGTCTATAACTGGGAAACTGCTATATATGGTAACATATGGTATGATGAAGACATTCACGACCTCAGATCTGTTGAAACTAAATTCCCAGCTATAGTCTTTGATGGCGCGTTTACATCTGAAGTAACGCTCTCCTATGAACCCACGGTAAGTCCTCTTAACGACAATAAAATTGACTTTAGAATACCGTTTAATGAATCCGACGATGAAAATTACACGGTGATTTTATGATAAGAAATTCATTTCTTATAAAAATAATTTCTGTCAACGATTAAAAACGGATTCGGAAAATATGGAAAATGATAATGATAAAGTCAATATGCCTTCGTTTCCATCACCCAAGCCTACTGGCAGTTATTTTGATGATTTAGACTACTTTAAAGATTTTGAAAAATAATTTCCAGCCATTATTTACAATGATGCTCTAACGTCTAAATTATATTCTTTAACTAAACCTATTGTAAGTTCTCAACATATCGATGAATTTAATTTAAAAGATAAAACATCATTGTCCAAATGTGATGAAGAGGACAAAACATTTAATACTTTAATGATCTATTTCCTTCTAATATAATTTATCCCAATGATTCAAAATCGAATAAGGACAATGATGATGATAAAATTGATATTAAACAGTCTTCGAGGGGTAATGTAATAAATATCAATGACGGTGCCTATGCACATGGGTCAAATAAGCTTTTGGAAACAAATCATGATAAATCTAATAAATTTTTCAAAGCTGAAAATTATATCAAGGAATTAAATGTTAATATCATGACTTGGAATCATCTTAATAAAGGGATGTCATTCATTTTCCTAATAAAGAATTTGTATGTACCATTTGACATCCCGTTCGACCCCAAATTGTTTTATAAGGATGGGATTAAATTGGGGAAAGTCTAACTTAAAGACTTTTCTGTAAATAAAAGTGCTTGCCAGGAGACAACCCGAAATGTATTTTCAAATTTTTTATCGAGTCTGTCTTCCCAGACTGTCTATACGACGTATCCAAACCCCATGGATACGACGTATTGACCTTCTGGACGTTATCCAGTCTTTATTTTCAGCACAGTCTATACGACGTAATCATTAAATGCATACATCGTATTAGACGACTGACCAGTCAATACAGGTTCCAATACGGCGTATCCTGGGGTATGGATACGGCTTATTGATCTCCTGTACAGTTTTTTAGTTTATTTATAATTAACCGTAGGTACCGAGATAGGATTTTGTAAGTTTTTCCTATATTTTGCACAGGATCTCGCTGCAAAGAAATCGACGAAGTTGGTGAAGTAACGATCATCTAGAATCATGTGTGTGTTGTAGTCATGCTAGTATCCAGATGCATTTACAACATATATTCTTGCTCATAAACTCAACTTGGAAAATCTATCGAGAAAAATATCAGGGGAGTTTCTCATTCTAATTCTTTTAATTCCCGTTTTTAATGTTTTATCTATAGAATGAGGACGTTGTATAATTCAAGTGGGGGATGGGAATTAAAATGCATACTTGTCCTATTTTTCACATTAAAATGCTTAAATTATGCTCAAATTAAAAAAAATCAAGCATATTTTTGTGAAATTACTAGTTACATAACCCGCACACAATAACCCTTATTAGATATTATGAGGATTTAACCTTATCCGTTTCCAAATGTTTACCCAAATTTCACAAAAATATGAGTGTGCCGGTGATGTTATAGACTTTAAAACTTGGCTTGGTATATCTATTCGAGAACACAGTGATGAGTACTATGGATTTAGATGGAGAAACTTGTTTAAATTGGTAAATTTGTAGTATTACAACAAAAAAGCCTATACATGTTGTTTTATTAACTAACTACACTGGTTAATTAAATCCCACCCTTTGTTTACTCTCATTTAAGAGTAAGATACCCCTAGAAAAACCAATAGAGCCAATCCTTTAGTTTAGGAAATATTTAAAAAAAAAAAAAAAAAAAAAAAAAAAAAAAAAAAAAAAAAAAAAAAAACAAAAAATAAAAAAAATAAAGAAAAAAAAAAAAAAACAAAAAAAAAAAAAAAAAAAAAAAAAAAAAAAAAAAAAATAAAAAAAAAAAAAAAAAAAAAAAAAAAAAAAAAAAAAAAAAAAAAATAAAAAATACAAAAAAAAAAAAAAAAAAAAAAAAAAAAAAAAAAAAAAAAACAAAAAAAAAAAAAAAAAAAAAAAAGAAAAAAAAAAAAAAAAAAAAAAAAAAACAAAAAAAAAAAAAAAAAAAAATAACAAAAAAAAAAAAAAAAAAAAAAAATAAAAAAAAAAAAAAAAAAAAAAAAAAAAAAAAAAAAAAAAAAAAAAAAAAAAAAAAACAATTAAAAAAATAAAAAAAAAAAAAAAACAAAAAAGAAAAAAAAAAAAAAAAAAAAAAATAAAAAAAAAAAAAAAAAAAAAAAAAAAAAAAAAAAAAAAAAAAAAAAAAAAAAAGGAATAGATGTATATACCTTTATACCCAGTCCTAATCATAGTAACCATAACAAATTAGCCAACCAATGGAATCCATAACATTCACCATACATCAGTTGATATCCATGAATAAATCCTATAAAAATTCTCATATACTAGCAGTACTAACATATACTTTTAATACTAATCCCATCATACCAGCTTATATGTCTTCATAGTGTCAGAGTGTATATAAGACGTATTTGAGTAGGATTAATACAAGTACCTGTGGACCAAACAAGCATCCTACTGCCAATAAGCATGTACCAGGCACTCACATAATACCTTCATTAGGAGAGGTCTTGCTTCCAATCTGCTTCCAATACAACATCAACTAAAACCAAGCTGCCATCACTTAACTTACTAGCAGTACTAACTTCATGATTAAGTAGCACTAACTGTTAATGCTGCTAGCAGTACTAACTTCACATACACATTTCGAATCAAAACCACAACATTAATATAATCATGATGATAATAACGAGTGTACATTATATCCAATACCACCACCATGACAATCATCACGATCAAATCATGCGTCCTAGATGAAACTTTAACAACAAGAAACAATTATACTTATACATATCAAATTGGTTATTCTGAAGCAGCTCATCTTCTCGAATCTTAGCTGCAGACTGGTTGTTCCTTTTCATCTAACGTTGGCAACATGTGTCTTAAACTCCTAACGCGTACAAAACAAACATTGAAAAAACCCTAATCATTAGAGTTTACAACTGATGTCGTGACTGTAGCAGTATTAACCAAAGACCTAGTATAGGATGAACTTGAAAACTTAAACCCTAGAAGATGTGTGATCTTCTATAAACTTATAAGCACCAACGATTGATAGACAAACCCTAAGAAGAAGGGATTCAGTGCAGCGTAGATCGAAGCAGCAACACAATCAAGGATAAAAATAAGGCAGAAAACCCTACACTCGAACTAAGAAGTCTAAGCGAAACAATCAGACCCAAAACAAGATGTAATGAAAAATAAACACAAGGTGTTAATTCTTGATAACAGATAGATCGATCAGACTTGAATAATACGATTTAGGGATAGGAGTGTTTGTCGCCAAAAGTCGCCTTTAGGGTTTCAGATTTAACTGTAAGTAACACATCATCGTTGCTAACTTCAACTTTTCTGGTTGATTATGATATAAAATCTTCTTTCTTCGATTGTAAAACCTTATAGATCCTAGATCATGAGCCACTTGGCTCTGATACCAATTATGAAGATCGTTTAAAAACTCATCTAGGATCTATAATAACAAAGTTTGTTGTTGCGCATCAGAATTTAAACAAAGACAATGTTATTAACAAGGTTTTACATTCATACAAGCCCCAATTCTATTTGATCATGATAGGACGTGTTACCTAATGGTAATAGGGATCAAAGAACCTTTGATCTTAGGGCTAAAATGATCTCAAGTGGTGAGATTGTTGGTGTTTTCCTAAAACATGATTAAAACACCTTTAAAATACACACACAAACAATGTCTAGGGATCTCTTTATATATAGAGTCCATCTAGACTTACAAAGGAAATCTAATTGTATTATGAAACTAAATCTTTCATAATCTTGATCTTTATCTTTTTAAGCAAGTCTTCTAGAATCTTCCAACTTCTAGAATTCAATATTGTCGAACTAGACCCTTTTGTTTCATTCTTTTGTATCATCAAATCAATAAATCCCAATACGTATTGACCTCAGTCAATACGCCGTATCTACCAAATTCTAGACCTTATAAATAGAAAATCTAAAAACGGGTTTTTAGTGTGCTAAATCATATTTTTGATACCTCAACCATAAAAGTTAATTTTCAGAAGAGCAAAAGAGGTCGAGCATAGAAATTAATTCCATAGGAAACAACTTGTAATCTCCTATACTCTTGTAATCATTCAGTTTTTGGTATCATTCATTAACTCGATTAGTTTACTTTGGCTAACTTATTACTCTTGTATTGATTATGACATTTAAGGGCTAATACCTTCGGGTATTAGCCATTGTTATGAAGATCTGAATGTTTGGTTTTGTTTATCTCGATTGCTTAATTTATCATTGATTGCTTGTTTATGTTTATCAGTTTATACTTGTTTACGTGCTTTTGTATGCGACCTGTCATTCAATTAGATCTAGTGATACAGACCAAGTAATCTAGATGTTGGGATGGCTCTCCATATAGAGTAATCCCCCCCCCAAAAAAAAACTTTTGTGCATTTAGCAACAAATTCGACACTTCCGAAATTGAAAGTTGACATTTTCAAGTTTGACTTCCGAATTTTAACTTTTTCATGTTTTGGATTCCGAATTTGATCCTTTTCAATTCTGACTTGTCGAAAATGAATAACTTGGCCACTTTTCAACAAATTCAATCTAATTAAGTTTTAACAAGTCTATTCTAATCATTATTAGTCATTTATCACTATTTTAATCAATTTCGACAAATCTTGAAGACTTTTGAATTTTGACCAGCGTGTTGAATTTGAGATTTTTAGAGTTTCATCAGTTTATATGTCAATTAACTATACACAAACACTATTATTTGCATTAAGAAACCTAAATCTATCATTAATATTCAAAAACCCCAAATTCAGAAACCCTAAATCTTATCGAATTTAAATTCGATCTCAAGAATATTCTTAAAAACAGATTTCCAAACCCTGTTAAACAGATAATCACTTGCGTTTGAGAAAAGAAGAAGATTATGTACGTTGTAAATAAACTCAAAATCAAAAGCTTAACTCGATTCTTCTTTCTCGATAGTAAATTCGAAATAAAGAAAGAATTGAAAATGAAATTTATTTCATATTTATACCATCCGAATTTTGAAGTTTGGAAAATGACACTTTCAGTCCTTGGAGTTTTTCTTTCCGAAATTTAGTTTAAAAAATGAAAGATTTGGTCCTTGTAGTTTTATATACCGAATTTTATTACCTAAAATTTCAAAAACTCCTCCTTGGAGTATGATCCCTTTGCACAGTTAGTTCGTTAATGGAATTTTCTCCTTTTTCAAAGTCTATATTTTCTTAAAATAATGAAAAACTCCCCCTCGAAACTATACCATTTTATAAAATTTTATCAAATAGTCGAGAGATCGTTATTTTTATTGGATTTTGAAAGCGATGTGAAAATTAAAATGCATGTCATGTACGTAAATGGGAATTACAAAAACACATGTTTTGACAATGAGAACTCATTTGTGTATCAAAATAACTCTCCCTCATATCATGATCTCGTATAGACATTGGACACAATTAAGATGAATATATCGAATCATGAATCTGATTGTAATTAGAAGACATGTGGTTTTGATTAAATTATGTTTTTGTCCTTTTACATTTTTTATTTTTTGTATTTGGTTTTTGTTTTTGAAAACATGAAGGAAATATTTTTGAGTTTTTATATTTTGTTTTTGAAAATTGTATTTACAAGTTTGATGCATGATCTTTTTCAAGAAGATAACTTTGCCAGACTATCCAACTATGTTGGATTCATACATCTCATACCAATGCGATGAATTAAGTACTCAAAGTATTCTTTAGCAAGAGCTTTAGTAAATAGATCCGCAAGTTGGTATTCTGTTCTGACAAAGTATAATTACACCGTTCCATTTTTAACATGTTCTTTAATAAAATGATACCGGATGTCTATGTGTTTTGTACGCGAATGCTGAACCGGATTGCATGAAATAGCAATAGCGGTCTTTGAATAGCAATACATCGATATACTGGTGTGCTTGTATCCATAGTCTAGTAATTGTGTACACATTCAGATGACTTATGCACAACACGCAGACAATGATACATACTCAGCTTCAGCTGTTGACATCGCAGTACAATCTTGCTTTATAGAACTCTAGCTCACGAGCTTTTCACCTAAGAATTGTAAGCCTCCTGATGTGTTTTTACAATCATCTATACATCCTGCATGGTCTGCGTCTGAATATGCAATTAGTTCAAATCCGAAATCCTTTCGGATAACATAGGCGTATGTTATAGGACTATCTTAGGTATCGAAAGATCCACTTAACCTATTTGAGGTGTTTGACCGTAGGACGTGCTTGATAACGAGCACAAACAAAGGTGGCAAAAGCAATATCTGGGTGACACTGGCTATTAGTATACTTGGAGACCTCCAATCATTCACGGTATAAGTCGTTTGTTCAAGTTGGGTGCCTTGTAAATTAGAATCAAGTCTCTCTAGTAGCCTTAGGTGGCTCAATGGTGAACCATTCATTCCATAATCATGTTTCTTTAAATGGATCAATTGGCATATTATAACTGACTAATAAATTATGCCACGGGGGGTGGATTGATGGAACTTGAGTCCAAGAAAGAACTTAAGTTCACCCATCATAGACATTGCAAAATTATTTTTCATAAGATTTGCAAATCATTTTGAAAAATCTGGATTAGTAGACCTAAAAATGATGTCATCGACAAATACTTAAACAAGTAATATGTCTCCCCCGTGACATCGTGTAAAAAAAGTCAGGTCAACAATACCTTTAGTAAAATGGTGTTCAATTAGAAATGAAGACAGTTTGCCATACCATGCTCGTGGAGCTTGTTTGAGACCGTATAGTGCCTTTTTCAACCTGTAGACATGATCTGGAAAGTCTGGATCGACAAATCCATCAGGTTGGCTAACATAAACTTCCTCTTTCAATGGACCATTAAGAAATGCAGTCTTGACATCCAATATAAAAGATTGTAATATTTTTATGTGCAGCAAAAGCAATAAACATCTAAACGGATTCAAGATGGGCTGCAAGAGCAATGGATTCCTCAAAATCAATGCAATCATCCTGCTTGTAACACTTCACAACAAGACGAGATTTGTTTCGAATCACAATAGTTTCTAAATCACTTCCGTTCTTCCAGAGCCATTTGACAGCAATTATATTCTTTCCATCTGGTCGAGGAACTAGTTCCCAAACATCTAGTCTCTTAAATTGATGCAGTTCATCTTGTATTGATTCTATCCAGTTGTGATCTGATATGGCTTCTTTGATGTTCTTTGGTTCGAGAGTGCTGGCGGTTAATGCATACATGCATACCTCAGAATCAGTCTAAAGTCGTTGTTGAGTCCACTCACAAGTTTGGATTTTCACCAATTAGCTTGTTCAAAAGGGTGAGCTTTAGTCCAATATGTGTTGAGGGTTTGTACTTGGTAAAAACTCATGCATATTTGATGATTCAAGGTGTTATAGATGACTCATCTCCCTCAAAGTTTGGGACATCATAAGGAATAAAGACCATATTACCATCAAAGTCTGTAGAGTCTTCTTGATTTGATTCATCAGCCTCATTCAAGGAGATTGGAGAAGTTTGTTCATCGGATGTAGTTACAACAGGAGGAGCCTTGTGTTCTTCAACAACAATAAAAGGTGTCAAAGGTGAGTCTTCATGATTATGAACTTATTATGCAGCGGAATTGATGAACGTGTCAGAAGACCTCTTCTCAAAGTATTCTTTGTACATTGGCCTAAACAAATTATCCAAATCTTCCTTAGATGGAATATTTATAAATTTTGCTGATGAATCATCATTGATAAATCGTTGAAAGTTGGGTTCTAAACTTTCATATTCAGAAGCCATTGCTATAAGCTCATCAAATTTGACATGAATGGTTTCCATAATCTTTTTAGTGTGGCGGTTATAAATTCGAAACCCTCTGGATGTTTCCGAATAACCAATGAAGATACCAATGTCT
The DNA here is from genome assembly GCA_026074375.1 of Tanacetum coccineum. NCBI lineage: Eukaryota > Viridiplantae > Streptophyta > Magnoliopsida > Asterales > Asteraceae > Tanacetum > Tanacetum coccineum. The sequence continues at coordinate 11,376 of BQNB010119190.1, forward strand.
GCTTTAGGTTTCATTTTTCCAAGATCATCTCGTTCCTTTGTTGGATAATACAATGACCCAAACATATGAAAATACTCCACATTTGGTTTTCTACCATGAAGAAGTTCGTATGGAGTTTTGTTGTACCTTGTATGAATTATCACTGATTTTGAGTAAAGCAAGTGGTGGAAACTGCCTCAGCCCAAAGAAATTCAGGTAATCATGAAAAGATAAGCATTGTGCGTACAGCTTCAACAAGAGTACGATTACGTCGTTCAACAACACCATTTTGTTGAGGCGTACGAGCAATCTAAAATTGTTGCATAATGCCTAACTTATCATAATGATCTTTAAGAGTTGCATTCTTGAATTCGGTATCGTTGTCGTTAAGCTTGTATTTGTATTAGTTATTAATAGATAAATCTAACACAGACTCTAGTAGAAACCTTGTTTTGAATTATTAAACGTTTATGTGGAAAACAAACTCTTTAATATTAAGAGAAGCAACATATCATGAAATCAGTAATTACTATAACATATAAATTCAACAATTAAAAAGCATCTACATATTATTAATAATATCACAATACCCTTCACAAATATTAGGGTGGAGATACACACCTTGAAAGCTAATTGATAATTCTTTCGAATGACTCGTAAAGTGTGTAGTATCAATCATTGTGCCCTACATACCTCCTTTTCATACACCAAGGAGCCCTAAACCACTTACAATACTTTCTAAGAATACCAAATCTTTAAACAAATCAGTATAACATATCTTTTACACAATAGCTCAATATAACTCACCTAAGCAGTATATAACAAATCAGCAGTACTAACATCTTCACTAGTAGCATTAACTCCTCAGCACATAATCTTTGTCCTCACAGTAGTAACATTTGTACTAGTAGTAGTAACCCCCTTTTAAAAAAATCTAGTAGTTTTTTTTCTAAGTCGCTGCGCGCAGCACTTAATATGCAACCTAGCAGTAGATAACTTTACACTAGCGTCTACACTAGAGTGATAATAGCACTGTCATCAACACTTAGCATTTATTTCCATAAACGAAGTTCTATATGCGCCCGTACTATACACAATGAGCCGTGTCATTAACTCTGATATGAGCAGCAGTAACAATCATATTTTACTAGCAGCCTCGACGGCTTTTCAATCCTACCAATACTCCCCATAACATCATATTCTTCTCAAACCCATCACGTTTCCTTCCTTAAACAAGCACCCATCAATCACCAAGAGAAGCAATCCAAACACACAACACTATGACATGTTCTTAGTATAGTTTTGACAGAAGTTCTGAACGTTGATATGCCATTTCACTGCACATAATCACCCTAAAGCTACTATGTATCAGCAATATATGTCAATTAGACGTTGGTGATACCGCGGCCTTCTTTATCTCACCAGCATGAAAATATGAGCAAAGACTGCATCCCCAAGAAATACACCCACACTCGAGTACAAAAGAGCTTCACCATTCTCAATACTTTTGTACACCCTAAGTAGAGAACCTTATATTGTAACTCTTCTCCATGTGGTTTCAAACAATGGTATTCCAAACTACATTCCATAACAACGATCAATACCATGCTTACCCCAGTCTGTCTTGACATAGACCATCACACTAGCTTTTACAACTTATGTATAACAAGTCTTACTAACATCTTCCCCTGTAAACATTTAATCATTTAACTAAAGATCATGTACATTTTGAGACGATTCACAACACCTCACATTATTGATCACAGCTTTCTTTCCTTTCTTTTGTGATCTTCAGTCAACCCAACTTTGTGAACCATTCGTAGCCTAAAGGTCATCAAAGCATCATTGCAACTCTCTTCTTCAACTGGAATGACTTCCATAGACTTTGAAGCTTTTCATGTCTTATCCTCATCCACCTTCTGCTTTTTACGTACTCTCCTATATCAACTCTTCTTCAGCTCTCTCTTGACACCCATAACCTTCCCCCCAGTCTGTTCTAAAGTCAACAAATTAATTCACCCTCTTGACACACGCTCTGTCCAATCTTCTGAATAGAATCATAGATTTGTTTCTTCAACGTCTTGAGCTTCTTACACCAACCAAAATATTTAGGTACAGACACAACAGTGATTTTTCATTGTTGACTTAGTTTGGTGGTCTTGTTTCTTGCTCTCTCTTTTATGCTGTAAAAATGCTTTCTTTTTTTCGATCTAAGAGTTTGTTGACAATAAGTAGCCTTTTTCTGCATCAGACAACTCTTCTTGTTCTAGTCTTGCCAATCTTTCCCCTCCAACAAAAAATCAGTCTTCAATCTTTTCTTGAATATCAAGTCCCCTCTATTCAATCAAAGTTCCTTTACTTGGCTCGTTTTTCTTCTTTCATCTTTATCCACTTGCAAACTTATCTCTCTTTGTCCACTTCCCTTTGTAACTTTATAACAGCCACTTCTTCATCAATGTGCATGATTTTGAACTTTCTTACCTGATGTATCCCTTGTCATGTGATTGTTTTAAGAAATTGTTGTTGTTGTCTGTTGCTATGTAGATGGCTCGTGAGTGGCTCTTGAAAAACAATCCCTTTCACCTTGGGTTTTGAAGTTTTTAATGCTTCAAGTGCTTGAGCCAAAGTAATTTCTTCAGTAGTTATTGTAACAGTTGTTGCAGCAGTACTAACTTGAGCAGCATCAACTACTTTTTCAACAACATTTTCATTTTGCCCTGCAACAAACACCTCTTCACCATTTAAAGCATCCACATCAAACATCTCATTATCAGCATCATCTTGAACATTAACCAGGGTAATGTCTTCATCTGCATCAATAGCATTAATCCTCCCCTGTTTGGATGCATCCTCACCCAAACTTTCTTCATCTCCAGAGGATTCTACCCTAGCACTCAAACCAACTTTGTATAGTCTCTTCAGCTTATGAGTTCTTGAACTTCTTTTCTTTTCAAGCTTCTTGACCCTCCTTTTCAAACTAGCAATCTCATTAGCTTGAGTGGTCTTTGTCTTCTCCAAATCAAGAACCTTCTTTTGTAAAGTGGTACACAATTCCATCAATTCATTAAGTTTAAGTCTATCCTCATCACTTCAAAGTGTGTTACCTCTTGCGAGCAGTGAATCATTGGAAAGTTTAGATACATTCTCAAACCTAGTTTGAGCAATAGTATCCCTCATGATTTCTTGGCACTGGGACCACTACCTGAAGTAGTTCCTAGGGAACTAGATTCATTATATGTTGCCTTAGATAGGGTCTTAGTTATGTTACCATTGTCATGCTCTGCTTCTAAGCTAGAAGCAGTAGTGGCAGCCCTCACCAAACTGTTACCCAACTCCTTATGGACAGCCTTATCTGTAACATTGTCACTAGAACCACTAGGTTGAGGTACCTGAGTGTTCTTTCTTTTAGGCTTCCTAGGTTTTTGAGTCTTTTGAGGTTGAGATGTTGATAGTTGAGTAATGGTGGGTGTGTGATGGGGATCAGTTAGATTTGCTGAACCTTCACCTAATTCTGCTTAGATTTGTACCACCATTGTTGGAAATAAAGGTGTTACTCTTCTAGAAAAACTTTTTCCTACCCTTATCATATTTTCAAAAATCTTTTTAGTATGAGTAGGTGCAACATAAATCCTCTTATGAATTGACAGATCTTCAAGTTGTTGTTCCACAAACACTTGTACAAACCTTGGATACATCAAAAACTTGCCAGACAAATTATCCAAGTTCTTTATCATACTTTCAAAAACTCTTGGATCTTGGGAATATGGTGGATCAGCAGTCCTTAATGGTATCAAAATGTAATATTTAACATGTTCTTTCTCTTTCTTGCTTGAAACTACAGTATCACTTGCTTTTGTACCTGCAAAACAATTAGGCTGTGTACCTGCAACAATTGACTCATAATTCTTTGTTCTTGTTAGTGACTTAATATCAAATAGGCAATCTGGTCACTACTTACAACATTTTGGTTTACTCCTCACTAAACCTATTATGCAAGTTTACAGTTTTCTTTCACTATTCTTGTTCTACTATTGATTACTTAAAGGCTTTTACCATTCAAAGAGTATCCCACAAAGACAACCCTTCATAGCCCCTTACCATCAAATTTACCTAAGTGATCGATTGTATTGAGAATAGTAACAAAACACCCAAATGGTCTATAAAACTTAAAGTTGGTGTTCTACCATGAATAAGGTTCACTATGAGGTCTTTTATGGAGGCTTTAACTACTATCACTTTATTTAGGCACCATAGCAAAGTTAGTTATTAACTGCTTTTGCCCAAAAAGTAAGTTGCAATTAGAATCAGCTAGCATGCCTAGCAGGCCTCAATAGTGTCCTATTCCTCCTCTCAGCATCTACTATTTTGTTTGGAGGAGTTCTGAGCTACACTATTGTACTCAATACCCTTCATCTCAAAAACTGATTCATTTCTAGTTTTTGAATTCAGTTCCATTATCCATTTAATCACCTTAACCTTGTGAATCTACTTAGACTATCTATCTATTTCTAAAGGAACTATAGTAATGCCACTAGTTCATCCTTAGTTAGTTATAACAGAAAAACCCATGTAAACCTACTGTTACCTGTGAAATAGGCTATACATTTTCTTCTTAAGGCCTTTTTACAAATGTTGGCAACCAAACAAGTTCCATATGCAACAAATGTAAAGGAAGATGATTGAGTTCTCTGTTTTGACTTACAAGAGGCTCTGTGCTGGTTTTTACTTTTGATAGCACACAGGTGATCATTTTCAAAAAGTTTGGAAGGTAAATCTCTTACAAGATTTCCCTTAACCAATTTATTCATGGTTTTAAAATTTAAGTGACCCAGCCTTATATGCTAAAGCTTAGATTCATCAGATGTGGCTTTTGCAAAAAGACAAGTTAAACCTCCGTTAGGAACTATATTCTTTAAATCAACACTATACATATTGTTCTTTCTAGGAACTCTAAGTAAAACTTGACTTTCATCAATTAACTTAAAGTTTAGAGATAAAACAATACATTCAGTGTCATTAAAAAGAACACTATTCTTTTTATCACACATTTGTGAGACACTAAAGAGATTAAACTTTAACTCTCTCACAAAATACACATTTTCAAAATCTAGATTACCAGTTTTAATGGTATCTTTTCCTGTGATTTTCCCTCTTTTGGGGTTCCCTCCAAAAGCAACATATCCTATATCTATCTCTTTATAGTATGTAAGATAGGACATGTTCCCTGTCATGTGCCTTGAGCATCCACTATTAATCACTCCTTGATCTTGTAAATCCATTTATGGATTGCCCTGCACATTAGATAAGAAAATTAGTTTCTTTTGGGGACCCAAGCCATCACTGACTTGGATCTGCCTTGTGCATCAATATAATTAAACTTGTGTAGGGTGATTGATGCATTGTTATGTTTAGAAACATGGTCTAAAACTTTATGCTTTGGTTTCCAAACCCAACAAGCTGAGACCTTAACAACATTAAAATTATTTCCTTTAACAGCATTAACTACTGCTTTTGGCCTAACAATATTAATCTTTTTATCCCTAACAATATTAGCCCTTTAATTAATATTATTATTTTTAAATGTTGTATTCTTATGAATGGGCCTCTTAACAGTTGAATGTGCTATTTTAGGAAGATATGACATTGGTCTAGCAGCATTCATTATTGTTTTTGTGTGAGCAGCATTAACTTGTCTAGCAGTATTAATTGATACTAAACCAAACTTCATTAGTACTTCTCTTGGAACTAAGTTCTTTTTAGCACAGGGGTGAGTCTTTTTAGCAAAGTTTTGATAAATCACCCTTTGAGCATTGTTCCAAATAGGTTTTACCATCCTTTGATTTTGAAACTGTTTTTGATGGTAATTGCAATCAATGATCAAATCTGCCACACAACATAACAGGCCTTATTAAACATCTCAAATTGCTTTCTTTTTAGTTTTTGAACATCATATTATTCCAATTTCTTTGATTGCCTCTTAGACTATGAGTGTTTTGCCTATGTTGCTTAACTTGTTTAATAGTTTTCCTAGCAGTTTTTTCTTGTTGTTTAGATTTGACAAACTCTTTCTTAACAATACTAGGCCTAACTATTTTCTTTTCAGTTTTATGTTGAGACCCCCTCCCTCTTCGACTCATATCTAACACCTATTCTTCAACTAACTGGGCTATCATCATTCTTCTTAACTACCGCTGAGGCTTTCTTTAGTACATAGCTTTACAGATTTCTCAACTACAGGGCATCATTAACAAATATCGTAAACAATAAAAGAGAGTCAGGTGTTGGAGGATGAAATTTCCGTGTTTTGGGAGCGTGGAACTGCATTATAATTTTCATATCCTAAACCTTTCTTGCAATTGTCAACTATCTGACACTCTATGAGCTTGTTTAAACTTTTAGATGCATGTTCAAATTTATTACTTAAGTTGATGCCATCTTTTCTTTTTGAACTATTTGTGCTTTTTCCTAAGCTCTCTAATAGCTTATTTCTCCTAAATGAATTCAAATTTTAAGCCCTTAATCATCTTGTTGTAAATAGATATTTGCTTTAGAAATTTCAAGTTTTTCTGCCACTGACTTTAAATTCTCTTATAACCTAGACCCATTATTAGATTTCTTTAATCTTTTAAATAGTTGATTATTTTGAGATTTCGAGATTCAATATTTTTGGAAACAAGATTTTGAACAAAGTAGATCATTGGATACCTCTGTGTCAGACTTGAAGATGAGGAGATTATGAGAGATAATAGGCCTTCCTTTGCCTGATCACTCCAGTCATATCCACCAAGACCATCACATGACACCAAAGCTGTGGAAGTAGATGTTCTCATAGGCACACTCCTTCTTGAGCTTTCCTTGTTCTTGTTGTCTTGATTTCTTGGAGTTTTGACTCTTAGTAAAATTCCCTTTTGCGACAGTTGTACGCACTCCAATTCTGGGAATTATCAAACTATAGTCTCGATTATATTAACCGTTAAAGCTTCCTTTGTTTTTCAAAAAACGTTCTTGCACTCTAGTAACATGGCCATTTTCTCTCAAATCCATCTTTTCCATGTCATTGGATGGATTTGTTTGCAAATGCCTTTGTACATGTTTGAGGACTATTTGGTTGACTAGCAACGATTGCACTAATATAAAAACATCACTCATGTTATTAATATCTGTAAAGTTAAGCAGCTCATTTACTTGGTGCTCGTAGTAGTCAACTCCATGAGCTAGTATTAATTGCTTCATTTGTGATTGTAGAGTGTTATTTGAAGAGGACACAAAATCCATGTTCTGTGTGCTTGAACTTGAGCTAGACATCCCTTTAACTTTTGATTCATATACCTTGAGGTTGTTGTGGAGATCATCTGCTCATTGTATCCAAATCAGTTTTATTCCTCCACACAACAACATGTGTGTTCCACCCAGGTGACAAATTTCTTAATAATTTTTGATTTAATATTCTTTGAAAGCTTTTTCACCAAAACGCTCCAACTGACTCACAAGCTTTTGAAGCCTATCAAAGTTTGATCAGCAATCTGAGCTTGGAGCAGTGAAGTTTTCATATTGCTGTTTTTTAAGAGATTTCCTTTGAGTCTTTTTAGTAGCTGCATTCCCACATAAATCTTTTTCAACAGCTTCAAGCAACTTTTAGATCCTTTATAGAGTGTAAACTTTAACGGATGTCATTGGGAATGCCTTCATTAAAGTATTCTAGCTTTCACCTCTAATCTTCTCTGCAGCCTTTTTTCAGCTGTTGTAATAGTCTCACTGTCACAACACCTTCGGGAGTAGTGCATGATTAGATGAACACATTTGTTTAACCATACGTGTTTCTCACAATTTACTTTTTTGCATAATTAGAAAAGAATTAGGAGTAGTTTAATTAAGTAGTGTAATCAACCCCTCTTCAAAACCCAAGATTTTACTTGCTTTCTAAAAAATATAAAAACACAAAAATAGTCTTCCCTCAATCCTTAGACCTTAGTAACGTACAATTCGATCCTACCCAAACTATTCCCTTAGAGAATGATAGTTGTTGGATCCTACTTCAATAGACCGAATTCCTTATGATTGTTTAAGGTTTAGTTATATTAGATAAATCTAACACAACTATAGTAGAAACTTTGTTTGTATGTATTAAAGATTATGCGGAATCTAATCTTTAATATTAAGAAGAATTATCAATAGAACAGTAAAACAATGAACATATAATTCAACAAATAAGCTTCAATATTATAATAATGTGAATACTCTCAAAGTATTAGGGTTACAAAGACCTTGAAGCTAAGAAAAAGATTGATTTTTGGTTTTGGTACAAGGTATAGTGTTTGGTGTGGTGCATCAATCTCTATGCCCTAGGACCTCTTTTTATACACCAAGGAGTCCTACTCGGCTTACAATACTTTCCTAAGTATATAAAATCTTTTCTATAAATAACTATACATATCAAGTAAGCAGTACTAACTTACACTAGCAGTACTAGCTTAACACTAGCAGTAGTAACTCTGTACTAGCAGTACTAACTACTTAAAATATTTTCTTGAGCAGTAGTAACTTCATCAGCAGCATTAACTTCAAGTAGTCTTTGTACTAGCAGTAGTAACTTTCACTAACAGCATTAACTTTTGTACTAGCAGTAGTAACTACTTAGTATATTTTCTTTGTAGTTCATGAGCAGCACTAATTTTAACTGAGCAGCATTAACACAAACATGAGCAGCAGTAATTCTAACAGCATCAAGAAGACTTTTAATCTTGACAATCCTCCCTTAAACTTGATATTCTTCTTCAAAATCATCAAGTTTCTTCATTTAAGCTTCATCAACACCATGAGGACGCTTCCAAACACCTCTTTACTTCTTAAGCTATTTTATGATCAATTTACACAACTGATAAGCCATTTTACTTTCATAATTAATTTGAAGCTTCTTTTCCAACATCATTGAAAGTGTAGGTGGTGTAAGAGGATACTTCTTCTCTACCAACATGTAAATCTGCATAGACTGCATCCTCAAGAAATGTACTCCATAGGAGTCATACAGCTTCCATTCCAACACTTTGTATCCGTTTTGCAGCTTCCATACTTCAGCTTCTACATGTGGTTCAAACATTATTTTCATATCATTCCATAACAAATAATCCATGCTTTCCACTAGTCTTGTTGATCCATATCTAGCTTTTACCAATTTGTATAAGTCTTCCAAATCTTCCCTGTCAAAACTTTTAATCATTTGACTAAAGATCCTGTACATTTGAGACTTTCTATTAGCTCTTATTATTTGATAATAGCTTTTCTTTCCTTCTTTGTGGATCTTCTAGTCAACAATCCTTAGAGATTTAACAGCCAAAGGAATAGTATCAATTGCTACCTCTTCTTCATCTGGAATGATTTCTATACACTGTTTAAGCTCTGATGTTTCTTTGTCATCATCCACCTTTTGCTTCTTTAAACTCTCTTGTATCAGCTCTTTTCCTGCTCTCTTTTCTTTTCCTTCCACCAACTCTGTTCTAAAGTC
>BQNB010119191.1:0-20856 GCA_026074375.1 Tanacetum coccineum
AGATAATAAATACTTATATATATCTCAGTAAATCCATTCGGCACTATTAGTTACCATTAATTCATAATTTAAATTGTAAGAAACGAAACGTTTAATTATACTAAACAATTTAAAAAAGTTTCGGAAAAATTTATTTTTCGTCTTTTAGTCGACTTATTAAAATAATAAAATTTTATTATTAAATCGAGAAATCACGTTCTGAGTAAAAATTCTAAGTATAGACTTTTTACGAAATTTCTACATGACCCGTACGTTTATACAACGTTTTCCAAGGTTTTTAAACCTTTATTTCAAACAATTTTCCACAAATTTGCCATTTTCCGACAAAATACCAAAATCGTTTCTCACAACGTTTACCAAAGCATATTTCCCCAAACCAAATTTTAACATCATTTCATAAGTATACTCCACTTTTCAAAAGTCCGTCAAATCTCATAAACGACTAGTTTTGGCTTATTGGGCCTTAAGGCCCTATAAGGATCCATTAAGATATCCATATGTATAAGATATATTTTAGGCCCAATACCAAAGCTCGTTAGTAAATATATAAGCCCAAAGTAATAACTAACAAAATAACCCAGACCACAATAAGCCCACAATAAGCCACGGCTTATTGGGCTTATTGGGCCGTGAGCCCTTAAGCTATGTAGTATGTTCGGTTATCACCATAAGCTATCAAAATAGTTCACAAAAATACGACATATTAAGGTAATAACCAAAAACACTCATACTTGTCTCATTGCGGTCTTCGAACCACAATAAGCTCAAAATAAGTCCAAAAATGCTTAATAATAAGCCAAACAAGCTACTAACAAAAATAAGCTACATAGCAAGTAAATGTTTTTCAACCATCACAACCACGACAATGACCATTTGTAAAATTTTCGTGATCGATTTTTAACAAACGCACCGTACAACTAGCTTCTATGCATCATTTAACACTCAAAAGTACAAGTTAAATCAAGATTTAGAAAACTTACAAAGAGGGTTTTGAAAAGCGAGAACGAACGCGAACGGACTACCCAAACGTAGTTTAAACAATAACCTGAATACTAGAATCAACCCGGAAGTACTTAAACTCTCATGTTTTTGATCAAGTTTCAAAAATTATAAGTGTGTGTGTATATGTGTGCTTTGGTCGGACGCAATAAGAGGAAGAGAGAATAAGTGTTTTTTGATTTTCGAACATGCATTGTGTGTGAAATAGATTAAGACAAATGTATATAGTACTAGGGATGGACAAGCTCTCCTAAAAACTTGCCTTCTTGCCCCCTTGCTTGTCTCAAACCAGTTAGGGATCCTAGGAGGGTCTCGAGATGTCGCTTTTTGTGTCGGATTCACTTAAAACTCAAAAACCTCAATCGTAAAATATTTCCCGAAGTTACTTAGTATTTTTATTCACTTTAAAAATACTTGTCCCATAACTTAGAGTATTTACACGACTTATTTCCACATTAAACTTCCCAAAAATCATTTTGAACATTATCGGACGTGTCAGGACTCTTTTTCGGCATTTCAAGCTATACACGGGATGACCCTCCCGAAACATAATCAACATAATTAATCCCTCTAAAAAGGATTATTATACACAATATAACACAAAATACCTCAATCACATTAATTCACCACCGTCAACACGATACAAGCTCTAACAAAACTAACACTCGTCAAATAGTCAAATGACTAAATTAGAACATTCAAATCACAGAAAAAGGGAAAGGGTTACAATACCCAACTATTTGCTGACCTTATGAAAAGCCGCTTCGAAATGTTGATGATGGGGGAAATGACGTTTTTCTTAGGTTTACAAGTTAACCAATCCCCCGTGGCATCTTCATAAACCAGTCCAACCACGTGTCAGAAATTCTTAAAAAATATGGAATGGAAAGTTGTGATCCCGTTGGAACTCCAATGGAGATCAAAGACAAGCTTGACCTTGACAAGAATGGGACTCTAGTCGATGCAACAAAATATCCTAGCATGATTGGTGCCTTAACGTATCTTACGTCAAGCAGACCCCACATTGTACATGCTACTTGTTTATGTGCTCGGTACCCGACTAAGCCAACCAAAAAACACCTCAAGGAGATTAAAAGGATCTTTTGCTATCTCCAAGGAAGCGTTAATATGGGTCTCTGGTATACGAAGGATTCTGGTTTTGAACTAACTAGATTTTCAGATGCTGATTATACGGGATGTAAAGACACCTTCAAGAGTACTTCCGGTGGAGCTCAATTCTTAGGCGAAAAGCTGGTGAGCGTCCTCAAAAAAGCAAGACTGTACGACGCTGTTAACCGTAGAAGCAGAATATGTATCTCTATCCGCTTGTTGTGCCCAAGTCATTTAGATGCGGACATAGTTAACGAAATTATGGCTTTCACTTCAACAAGATTCCTATCTATTGTGATTCGAAATCAGCCATAGCCATATCCTACAACCCAATCCAACACTCAAGAACAAAACACATCGCTGTCCGCTACCATTTCATAAAGGAGCACGTGGAAAAAGGTACGATTGAACTGTATTTTGTCAAGACTGATTACCAATTGACCGACCTTTTTACCAAAGCCCTTCCAGTGGATAGGTTTAACTATTTGGTTCGTCGCCTTGGTATGCGCAGTTTGTCTCCACAGGAACTTGAATGTCTTGCAAAATCAAAGTAATTTCTTTGTATATATTTTATCAGAAAAGCAAAATATAAAAATATAAAATCTATAAAAGCAAAATACAAAATCAAAAATTTCAAAAATACCAAAAATAATCTTCTTCGACATGTCTCTCGTAAATCGATAACATATATGCACTTAGAAATGTTGATTAATATTAACACGGGTGTATAAATGACGTTCGAGCGAGAGTTCCAAAATTTTATAAAACATGTCACTTCAAATTTTTCTCTACGACTTCTAAGTAAATGTCAGCTTAGGACTCAGTCTCTAAAGAAAGGAAAATGTTCATTTATGCACATTATTCCTAAACAGAGGGAAGTTCACATCTTCTTGGTCTTGAGCACAGTCATATAAACATTCAAATGTTTGAATGCTCAAGAGAAGCACTAAGGAAATGATAATTAATAAGATAAATCTAAAACCATTTTTCTGCTAAGCACAATTTTTCAAGATATTTACAAAAAGAAATTTCAAAATCTTTCAAAATAGTGTGCTCAACAAACTCTCACTCCAAGTTTTCACTCTAATCTATTGTTGAAGGGGGGTATAAATTTTTGATAATTAGTTCATTCGGCATGCTTTCCTGTTCTCCTATTATTTGGTTAGTCTAAAAGTGGATCAACGTACATTAACTTGTATTTTAATTCACTTGATAAGTCAAATATTGTCACCAAATATGCAATTTTTGAGGGGGAGAATAGTAATTAAAATGTGATCAATACGGCTTATTAATGGATAATATCTCTTGATTATAAGTGTGTTCCTGACCTCGCATGTGCAAAACTCTTTTATATTATGATGCATATGTGTAGGGGGAGATTTTTGGTGATATAGAAAACTCTCAACGTGTAATAAATAATTTATTGAACATGTTGATTGCTTTTTTAATGGTTTTATGGCTACTATGGATATACCTAAGACCTACCAACTGTTGTTTCTTACGGTGTTATAAGGCAGTTAAGGTTAGGAATTTTTGTTCCATGATCCAGCTAGAACCGGAGGGATCTACCCAGGGACACACCTTTAGATAGAGTAGAAGTCCTTAGGTATGATTGAAAAAAAAAAAAACAGGCGTAAAGTGAGATGGGAAAAAATGTTATCCAAGGCAGAGTTATCACCAAACAATCCCACAAGAGTGATAATAGGACGCGTTGGTTTTAACATTGAAGGGGTTGAAGAATGAAAAAGAATTGTAAGGATAAAGGGGGAAAAGAAAGAAGCCCTCCTACAACCTTAGGCAAACCCGTCAATGCAAAATCTATCGTAATCACAAAAAGGAATATGATATTGAAGACAAGTCATCATAGACCCAGTGATGCAATGCACAACCCTCCTTAGCCACTCAGAATCTCTCAAAAGAAGTTTGTTTCATTTCTTACGGAAATTAACACTCTTCTATCAGCTTTCTCATTCCGAGATCATTGATATTGAAAAGGTGGCAGTCTGCTCCAGCCTCCGATCACCAAATAACAAAAGTGAACTTATAGAGTCTAGAGCCAACGAGATCTATCAAAAATTCTCACTAGGACACAAATTGTAATATACAAAATGTTGTACATCATTATACAACATTTGGTATAAAAGAGTCCTACGCATTATCCTTGTGATAATTGCCAGAACATTCAGAGTGATACTCTCTAGTATTTACAGTGATGAATGTAAATCCTTCCAGATTCAACATCAAACAGCTCTGCGGTAGGTGACTTGCGAGATTCTAAATGAATCAAGCTTGTGTCAACTGGATATCGATTTTGTTCCAATATATGAGTTGACGACTCAATCAGAAAGATAGTAACTTATTGATTCACTCTTACTGTGCTATCTGCTTTGAGACGTTCCTGTAATGAGAACAAGCAAGTACGATAAATCTAATGCAACCGCGTTAGAGGATCTAACACTTCGAGCTAGAAACCCTGTCAAGGAGATTCTTCTAAATTGAATCTACCTAATCGCAGTTATAGTATTTATACTGTAAAACGGTCCTCGCAGAACCAGAGGTTAATGTAAATGAACTTAAGACAAATGACAAAGCCACATTCGTCGACATTTGCTGTTTATCACTAACATCAATTTTCAAGTATAAGTGACGGCGCTACAACCTCATTCCAGTTGAGTCAATATTCAAGACCTCATGCTCACGATCCATTGACAGATATAAATTCATGATGAAATCTCAAGTACATGGTTCCAAGTCTTCTGCAAACTCTGATGTACAAGCACTTCCTCGAAAGAACATTATCGACAAGATTTCCTTACAATAACAATGGTATATCATTCATATGGATCAAGTGATATTTCATCCATCATGTGGTACAAGTAATCATGTCAAAGACAAATGTTGAGGGAGATTGTTAGGAATCTTTCAAGACAATAAGCATGAGGGTAGAGACACAAGATCGCAAGGTGGCATAAGATTCAAGGATAAAGATTTTAAGATCTCAAGAGTCAAGATAAAGTCAAGGCTAAAGACCAAGATATCAAGATTAAGTTAAGAGATATCAAGTCAAAGATCAAGATCCAAGATCACAAGCATGTGAAAGGAATGTCATAAGAATTCCTGAGAACACAAGGCTCCAAGATTCAAGACATCACAAGACGTGAAGCCATAAGTGTAATGACCACCCCTTAGGGGGAGATTGTTAGCCATGTTTCTATGTAAAGTGATGGTCATTAATATTCTCGAGCCTTGTATAGGAAAACATAGTTTACGGGAATTCATTTAAAGCTAATGGGCCTAAGTGTCAGGATAACCTAAAGCCTTTAGTTCGGTCATTAAGGCCAACGACCCAACATAGGAGTAACCCTCTTTGTAGTATAATAAACTCTCCTAGCTGTTTAGGAAGAGTGTTGCTTCTCATTTTCTATAGTGAAAGCCTTATTTATTGTCTTTTCTTTTATTTCTCTCTCTAAGATTTTCCTTTTGTTTTTGTGTCATGTGGTGATAAAATGATAGCCTAACAAAAAAGAGTCTTGGAAGGGTTAAAGAGCTATAATAACGATGTAAAGCATGGGTATGTGACTCCAAGTTCATGTACATGAAGAGTTGAATACCTACAACTGTTTGAGGAAGAGATTGAAGAACGGTTGAAGCATCGTGCTCAAATTGTTACGTTTGGGAAATGTACGTGAACGGAAGACCACTAGGATCAAGAAGGGAACGCCCAGAATAATCGACCCTTAGGGGGAGATTGTTAGGATCATAAAAGCGTCGATTATGATACTTTAAGTGGTTTTATTTATTTTTACTGTTTAGTATTTATGTTTCATAGTAGAAAGTATTTTGTAATAAGGAGAAATATCCTAAAAGTAGAAAATAGCATATTATCCAAAGACTAGAGACTAAATAGCAAAATTAGGAAAATAAATAGCTACCTAATCATCATTAGGTGGTTAAGGCTTGTAACAAACTCATTTACCTCCGTTTTTCTCTTTTGTTATAAAATTTGGAAATTATGAAAGACTTTCCTTCCTCTTTTAATTCTCTCTATTCTATATCGTTCAATATCGTGTGATTCAAGCTAAATCAAGACCTAACAGCAGGCTAGTTCAAGGTGCTTCTTCTTCCTGAGCTACTCGTTAGAAAACTACCACCTCAAAAGATGATTCTCCCTTTCTTACCATTTCTGATGATGATGAAGGTAAATGTTAGTATCATCTATTGCTTCCACCTATGTTTTCAAAATTTCTTGTTGCTTGTTAATTATTTGTAGGTCTCCCAGATGTCCTCGAGCTTCAAAATGTCAATGCCTGCCATTTGAAGATATCCAACATTACCATTCCGACCTGGAGGGGTCATCTTGACAACTAAATAGATACTGAACTTCTTGACCTTCATGACCGCTGTTATGCCAGGCAAGCAGTTGTGGACAATGCTGTGAATCACAGGGCTTAAGAGTTACTAAAGGTTGTCAAACAGATAAGGGGGGAGGATGCGTAGGTGTTAAAGGATAAAGAGAAGCAAGGGACAAAGAGTGCAGGAATTGAAAGCAAAATAGCAAAGCTGCTATGGGAAATTTGACAATAATTTGAATGTAAAAATGAGCTTTCGTGAAAAGAGTGCCTACTTGTCTGGTGAAGTAAAAGAACATAACACTAGCCTAAAAGGATTTTGTTGAGAGCCAAAAGTTGGGCAAGGTTTATCAGTGAACCTATCGACTTTAAGTCCAAAATTGATTGCTAGTCCCTTAATGCCAAGAAAGCAAAGTTAGAAGCTGTCAAAGCCTCCCTCTGCCAGGATGTTGAAGATCTTAAACGTAATAGGGTGGAGGTGGTGTCAAAGGTGTTGCCCTACGTGGATATAGAGTTGGTTTATAGTGACGAGTTGGGTAGGCTTGTTGGAAAGCTTGCATCCGCTTCTGTCTTTATGTAGGTGGCTGCCTTCGAAAGGTTGCTAAAGATGAAAGATGCCTTTCGACTTATCCAAGGTGAATGGCTAAAGGTCTTCCCGTAAAAAAAAGAACACACAAAAGCTGAGAATGACCTTGCAACTAATACTTTCCCATTCATATCTGAATTTATAGTAGATCCCTTTGCACCTATCGAAGTTCTGCCTTCTAAAAACCATAGTCTCTTCAACGTCTAGCTACAACCAAGTAAACTTTCACTTACACCTTCGAATGTTAACTCTGCTACAATGCAACCGGTCTCTTAGCCTTAGTCTCTTCCATCAACTGCTTGAAGGTCACGTATGTGTTATGATAATTTGGTTCCAAGGTAGCATGTACCCATTAACAATTTCTCTTTTTATGGTTATAGCCAGGCTTTACACCTTTGAAAAAACTATTGTGTTGTTATCTATTGATGGTTTGTTTAGGCCATCTTACAAACAATTTTGTCAACCCTACTTGTTAGCTTCGGATACTATCCATTATGGAGGAGCTTTAAACTCAAATGAGGGGGCGTAATCCCCAAGATTTTGCTACTATTTTTGTTTGTAGCTTTACTCCCTTTGCTTTGCATAAATTGTTTTTTGTGGAAATTAAGGGACCGGTAGTGTGACCCCTCGACTATCCTTCGATAAATTTTTGTGCTTTGAATAAGCTAGGAGCTCATTTGTGGCGCCTTATTATAGTTATAAAGTACACCAAGTTTGCAAGCAATCTTTCGTTGTAACAGAGGGATGCGACCCGCAACTCGCGTTTTAGCCCACAGGCTTTTCGCGACATGCTAGACTTTGGGGAAGTTAACGAAAATTTAATAGATGTTGGATAAGAGTATAAGGCTCATGTGTTCCCTTCACGAACATCCTTATTCGAACATTAAAAAAACTTTTAAGTACTTGCGACTCAAATCGATTTGAAGTAAAAAGAACGACACAAAAGATTTGGAGGGCAATGTGATTCATGCAAATACAACAATATATATATATATATATAGTACATATAAATATAGAAATATAGTGATATAGATCAAATATATAAATATATAATCATATATATACTATATAAAAAATAAATAAAATACCAATACCAATAATAAGAGAAGTAATTCCGTTAATAAATGACAATCACTGTAAAGAAAAGTGATGACCAAATCATCCCGAGTCGTATCCCGCCGAAAGCGTGAATAGAGAATCTGTGGTTAAGTTTAGTGATCGCAGGTGAAATTGAATAATCAAGATTTATTTTGGACTTCTATTTCTACTAATGCAAAAACAAATAAAGGCAAGCAACAATTAAAGTAATTAAAGATTTAAACTAAATACTTTAACGAGAATCTAAAAAAGCGACTTAAAAACCCAAATTATCAATTTTTAACCTTAAAAATGCAAATTTATTTATAAAAGTCCTAAATAATTAAAAATAATTTTAGAAAAAAGAATTTTATTTTTTTGACTTTTATTTTATTTTTTATGAATTAAAAATAGATTTAATCTAAAAATATTATAAAAATATTAAACTAATTTAGAAAAATCTGAAAAAATCACGAAAAGTACTTTGAACTAATCTAATCCTAGGAAAAATAAAACGGGTCCAACAGATTTTCTCAATAAGCTGGAAATAAGCCCAAAAGGGCTGAAAGCTTAAATTGCAAAAAGGGTTTAAAAGAAAAGTGGTGTGAAGGTATAACGAAAAAGACCCAAGGGCGCAGATGGTAGAAGGTGTGTGTGTGTTAAGTGTTATGGGGCTTAAGGGCGGCAGGTCACTAGTTCAGAGACATGTGACTTTCTTTTTGATAAAAAAACATTTTATTTATTTATTTTTGAAAACTGTTAAAGATAAGATAAAAATAAGCAACTTTAAAAAAGGAACTTTTTGACAATTCTTAACAATAAGCTAGAGAAAGCTTCATAAAAGGGACAGATTGGCTTATTTTAACTCTTTAACTAATTTAGAAACTGATTGGCTTTTTGGACTTTAATAAGCACTAAGAAAATTAAATAAGCTAAAACAGATAATAACCTAGACCTAATAAGCACTAGGAACTGCAAATAAGCAAAAACATTAAGCTGAATGACACTACAAAGATTGAAACAAATTGACACAAATGAAGTTTTAAAGGGCTTTTTGACAGATTTTAAGCTAAGGTTAAAGACCTAATAAGCATTAGGAAATGACTTTAAGCTGAAAACAGATAAACTAGACCACCTAATAAGCACTAAATGACAAGAAATAAGCAAACATTTAAGCTAAAAAGTATTAAAAAGCTATTGAGACAGCATACCTTAAAAACTGTTTTGAAGGCCTTTTCCACTTTTTAAGCTCAAATTTAAGGACCATTAAGCAATCATAAAAAGCTATGAATTAAAAACAGATGAAGACTAGGACTTAAATAACAAAGATAAGCAAAATTTAAGCAGATAAGCTAATGAAATAAGCTAGAAAAAGAGACATGAAACAGGCAGACTACACTAGTATATTTTTGGCTTTTTGAAAATATATGACACTTGTAGTCACCATTTTAAGACTCTAAACTCATTTGACACACTAATAACTGAAAACAGATGAAGCTTACACTACAATAAGCTAATCTTGATAAAAATTAAACAAGTTTAATCATAGTTGTGACCACAAATTAACTACATAAACTGACTTAACAACTAATGAGTCTTGACTATTTTTGAACTAAGGTTTTTCAAAAGTCTTAAGACTCAAAACATATGAATGTTTCTGTAAATTAGTCCAGTTCATATCACAAAACCAACACCTTAAACATCTATTTTATAAAATCAACTAATAAGCATCTTAGCACTACTTTTGAACTAGCAGACTTGGAATTCAGATAAAAAAAACTATCAAACTAGACAATGATTAATCAAAACTTATAAAAACTATTATTTAGACCTATTAAGAGCTAATGAAATCTAAATTGAGAACCTAAGACAGATTTAACACTATTTTGACCCGTTTTGAACCTTAACCCGAACACTCCTTTAAACTATGAAAACTTATTTTTAAGCCAAAACAGATCTCAAAAAGCTGTAAAAGATGAAAACAGATTAAGCTCTAACAATTTTAAGAACATAGAAGCAATTTTTAGGCACAAATAAGCACTTATCAATAAGCTAGATTAATGGATATATTTTTTGGCTTTTTTCAACAGTTTATATGAAAAAACTTGAATAAAAGAGATCTAAGGTATAACACAGCACCAATAAGCAATAAGCAACATTAATAAGCATATTAAAACAAATAGAAATAGAAAATAAGTAATAATAAGCAAAAGAGATAAGCTAACAGTTATGTTATTAAATGAGAAAAGGAGAAGTACCTTGATCCTAGCTCAAACAAGGTTCATAAATGCTCAAAGGAGCTTATCTACAAGCTCCAACTTATCAAAGATAAGCAGGTATTGTCCATAAGCCCATCCATAATTGGCTTATCATCCAAAAATTAAGCTGAGGTAATTTAGAGGAGATTTTGAGGTGAATTACTAATTTAGTTAAGCTTTTGAGGGCTTAACTAAATGAAAGATAGCTTATTAGTTAACTAAGAGCTTACTAAGGCTTATTAAGTCACATCACAAAACATTATAAGCTAGACTTGCATAATAAGTAAAACAGAATTCAAAATTCAAGATGTAAAAGTAAAACTTCAATTTTATTAATAAGAAAGAGTTACAAAGCTTGAAAAGAAAATACAATAAGCTAAAGGTTACTATAAGCTACTAAAACTAAAAATAAGCTAAAACTTGACCATCTTCAGCTGTGTAAGGAGGACTCCTTTTATAGTGAGGAGGGGAAGGATCCAGAACCCTAGGAGCATCCCTTAAGTGTGACGCGGCATTACATTATATATAAATTTATGTTGCTTTTGCATTCCTTTCGCGTATATCGTACGCTTATTTATATAAGAGTTATTATATAAATATCATAATATTTTTAAGACATTGTGGGTTGCACAATGGTCTCATTCTACTCGTCAGACATTGTGAGTTATACAATGGTCTCATTTTACTTCCTAGACATTGTGAGTTGCACAATGGTTTCATTCTGTCCTCGGGCATTGTAAGTTAAACCTATGGTCTTAAGACATTAATTTTCTTCATAGTTTTATACTATTATTGGTATTTTCACGAAGACCGTATTAATTTTTGGTTACAAGAGCTTTAGTTTAAATCTAAGTATTACAGTCTTGTATAGGCGGGTAATGGTAATAGGAGGATATTTTTTTTTTTTTTTATATGAATAATTGCTATGGTTGATGGTTATCGAGGACTTTTACCTGGTGTAGCTCTAACCACGGTACTCATTTCTATCTTGAACTCTATGTGATCGCACATGGCAGTTTTACTCCCAGCTTCCATGACGAGTTTGGAACCATGTCCATAATCATTAATGCACATGCAATCGTCATGTATCCACACCTGATGGTTATGAGAGTAATCGTATTGCACCGTGGGAAATTATTATGTAGGAGGGATTATGATATGTTTAATTTGAAAGGATTGGGACGCCTTTTCAGTTAAATTAATATAACATGAATCACGAACCATAAGTTTATCAATTGATTATTTACATAAATTAGGACGCTTCTTTATGCAAATAATGAATTATAAATGAGTGGGCTTAATGGTATCCGATATGACACGAGTATGAACCTAAATTCGAAAATTGCCAGAATCTGTTGAAAAGGGTCTAGAGACACAATCGTGTCTTACTACTCAGCAGAATCTTAAGGCCTCACTTGGAACTACCTTATCTCATTCTTGAGTTATTACTCTTGCCATTGCCAATCCTCGCAATCATGAACTGTTCGTGGAACTAACAGATGTGTTACACACTTGAGCTAATGGAGCTGATTCATCGAACTAACGACTGAGTACCATAATCCGTCGTCTATCGCATAAGCTTACGCGAGCCTTATTATTGAACTTTATTCTGGGGATATTGTTTCTCGGAGGGTCCTCACCCTCTGCATCCCATCACCGTTTGTTATAGTTATCGTTGTTATGGTTGCTGTTGTTGGGTCCTGGAGTGGTCCCAGATTGTACAAACTTTATCAACTAAGTGATGAAACCAACTTATAACAAGATCTGCATACGACGATATATATTCAGTTGAATTACTCATTGCAGACATACAGTATTACCTATTTAAGTTCACGATATATTTATGTATGCCCAAGTAAGTTGGGTACTTACATCCATAATCCACGTTGATGTGGATAATCAAACATTACAGGTAGTAGAAACGAGACTCTGCCTTAAGACATTTATGACTTTATATAGACATAACCACGCGACTACACTTTCTCCATTGATGTGTTCACTATTAAGAGGCTTTCTTCATAAAGCGTTTATACAAATTATAAACTTTGAAATGATGTTTCTCTAAGATGCATAATCATATGGCATATGGATATCATGGTCAAACCATAGACGAAATTTAGGTATAATAAGAGGTGTCGAAACACCAGTTTATTGGGAATAACGATTATCAGCGTCATGTTCAACCGGTTTAGTAAATCTTAAGTCTTTTCTTAGTCACACTAAGCGGATAACACAGATTTAATCTCGGGACGAGATTTCTTTAAGGGGTAGGTACTGTAACATCCGAGAATTTTCGGATTTTTAAGATAACTATTTTAGCCCTTTGACTTTTAGGTCTGGTTTGACTTACAAGAACAACCATCTAAAACACGTTTTCACGTCTCGGACCCTAAAGCAATTCGATGAGAAACGACATTCTGAACAAATTTTCGTTATGCCCGAGACCTGGAAACGAGCCGAAAAGGGGTAAAACAGCACCGCAAACATTTTTCGAACAATATACGACGCGGACACACAAAAACAATTAAATTTGTTTTTAATTATCAGTATTTATTTAATAAAAATATTAAATAAATTGGTCATCATTTTTAATTAAAAAGCGTTGTGGATAACGCGAATACTCGAGTTGAAAATCCAATTTTATTTCGAACAAGGCGAGACCGGTTCACAAAAGGAATAACAGATATTTTATTAAATATTATAAAATATTTATGAAACATTATCAAGTAAATACTCATTTTTTATTAAGAAAATGATTCGGGTAAAACAATGGCGCAAGTTTCGAGAGTTGATCTCCGGTTAGTCAATCAAGGAGTCCCGAACGTTTTTATAAAAACTACACAAAAATGTTCACTTTAGGTCCCTCAAACATTTCCATTATACTTTTAATATAAGTTTTTATATATATAAATTTTTATATACTTATTTTCATTTCATCTAAATGAAAACACCACCTCTTCTTTTAATCTCTCTTCCCTCCTCATGTCCGGCGCCACCCGCAGGCCAAGCCACCATCTTCTCGGCCAACTTTCGGCCACCACCACGAGCCGCGCCGGAAAAGTTTTCCGACGGGATTTTTCGGCCACACAAAATGGGACTCCCATCCTTTGCTTTTCCCGATCACTATCTCACTCTTCCACGGCCACTTCCACCACCCCAACGTACCACCACAACCGCACCTCCCAGGGTGAGCGTGGTATTTTTAACCACCAACAACAGGTTGCCGTTTGGTTTGGTTAAGAATCAAGGGTGCGGGTGGTTTTGTGGTAAGCGCAGGCCCGCAAACAAAGGGGCGTTTGGTTCTGTGTTATCACCAAATAAAGGGTGCCATTTGGGTGCTTATCAACAGCAAGGGTGTTTGTTTGTTTCGGGTTTATAACAGCCGGGGGAGGGGGTGTGCGTCGACTTGGGTTTAACCACCCACCGGGTGACCTTGGTTCGGGTATGGGCAGCGGGGACAGCCGGGGTGGCTGTCGTGACCGCGGGGTGTCGGGCCAGGCTAGGGACAGCGGGGTCGGGATGGGTTTAACAGCTAACGGGGGTTTGATTGTGGATTGGGACGGGTTGGTTTGCGGTAACAGCCGGGTTGTGGGTTCGGATAGACCCGAAAAAGGAGGGGGTGTTCGTGTCGGTTGGTTGTGGTTCACAGCCGGGGGCGTTTGGTTGTGTATACAACTAGGAGTGTCCGTTTGGTTTGGCAGTTTATGCCAAACGAGGGTGTTTGGTTTGGCAGTTTATGCCAAACGGGGGTGTTTGGTTTGGCAGTTTATGCCAAACGGGGGTGTTTGGTTTGGCAGAAAATGACATGGGGGCTGTTAGGAAAAGAACAATGGGCGTTGTTTTGGTTTATTTACACAATTAAGGGGACGGGGAGGGGAAGCAACACACGAGGAAAGGGGTAGCAGGATTGACTCAAGGGCGCGTTTGGCTGCCGTGACAGCAGTTAGAGTACGGTTGGCTAGTGATGATCAACAAGGGTTCGTTTGAAATATATAATCTTAACTAATAAAATATATACCAAGAATTGATATAAATATTATAATCTGACCGGTGGTTAAATGGGTTAAATAAATGTGACAAATTATTATTTTTCGGATAAATTTATTAGATGCGAACGATAATAAAACACTATGATGTATGAAGTTACAATATGAAAAATAAGTTATAAATGATAATTATTAATAAACACTCTTGAAATGTTAAAATAATTTCTATTAAAATAAATTAGGAAAGTGGATTTGCAATAAAGTCGTTCGATTTGGGATCATTTTATAAACAGAAAGGTCATGGCGAAATTTATATAGATTTCTATATTGAGTAATGTTTTACTAGAACTTATATTGTTTTATAAACCGTTAAAGGAGCTAAAGTTATATTTTATAAAATATTAAAGTATAACTTATACATTAACTTGAAACGAACGAAAACAATACTTTTACAATGAGAAAATTATTTTAGGACTCGAATCTGTCAAATGAAACGAAACATGATTTATAAACATAGTTGAATTATATTTTATATCTCGTTATGAACGGTTACAACATATGTTGTTTAATTATAACATTAAGACATTTGTTGCTTATATCACCATGTCTGTTACTTTTGAATTAGCGTCGAAATAATTGGATTTAATTATTTATTCACACATTTTATATAATACTTGCAAATTATTATATACTTTACATAAATCTTCGGGTTGATCGTTTTTATGATATAATTCACGGTAAGAATTATATAAGGGTTATTTTTCACATGTCAATATATAAAGTTATATATATATTAACACTTTGAGAATTTCTAAATTATTATTTTATAACCAACACCAAACCTTTTCATAGATTAATCTAAATCTTTTATCATCGTGTCGTGTGACATAAACCATTCACGGGAAACCCAAACACATTATCCCCTCCCTAGGCTAGTGGGACTTAGCCGTTAAATTAAGCTGCATCTTCACGATCAGGCAGCTTCGTCCTCCGTTCGTATTGTGCATATTAGATGCCCATCTGCCAATCGTTCTTCATCATCAATGTGAGTTCATAACCTCGCTTTTCAATCTTTTGAATGTTTATTAAACCCCGGAGGGGACATACATGACTGTTACAAACTCTTTACTTACTGTGTATCTTCTAACATGTGAGTGTTTTTAAAGGATATTATGAGTTCCATAGCCTCACTTTTACTCGTTTCGGATAACGGTTTATATATTGTTTGCCGATGAAAATAAGCATCGTTTTATAAACGGACACAATTGCTTTGTTTTACAATTGGACGCAAGTATGATTACATGATTGCTAGTAGCGATAAACCCAAGTTGGCTTTATCATGAACTGTCAATTGCATAGATGTAGTTGGGATTAATTATGTGAGCGCGAATGTTATTTAATCGATCTATTCCGGGAACGACCTCGTTCGGGTGATAGTATCACCGGAGAATGCGAACGTTATAGCATGTCGAATTTTGGATGTTTTGGGGTAGAACATCTTAATCGGGCGAAATTGCTTATATAGTTTAATGCAGAAAGATCGTCGAGCTTCAGTGTATGATGCTAGTGTAATGTAATCTAAGTTTTGAGAGATCTGCATGTGTTGCATTATCACTTAAAGACTTGGCGGTCCTACCTTGTTATATTATTTCACAGAATCAATAGGCACGGGGTGTGCCAGGGATACACTTTTGGTGACATATAAAATTTGTCATGCATTCATATAAAACTCTTTGGGATAAGAGATTGGTTACATTGGTGAATAAAATTTGTCATGCTTCTTTATAACAAATCTTTGGGAGTGATTCGGTACTTTTGGTTGGCATAAAATGTGTCGTGCATTCTTTATAAAACTTTGGGATTTTTATTGGTACTGTGATGATACAGTGGATTACATTCATATTTAAACTGATCTAGGATTCACCAATTATTGTTGACCTGTATTAGCATGTTTTATAGGTAAATTATATGCTCGGATTTCTTGAAGTGCCTTGGGAAGTCTATATATTCAAGTTTCTATTGTGATGCAATTATGGGAACATTTTGTTATATTCGAATTCAGATTTTGATTATATTAACGAGATTGTTTTACAAACGACACATTTAGAGGTCGTTCTCTTGTATCTAGCGCTGTGTATTATGAAGTAGCACCCCATGTGGTATTCCGCTGCGTTGTTGTATTTTTGGGGGTGTTACAGATTGGTATCAGAGCATTTTACAAAAAAAAAAAAAAAACAAACACCATAAAAAAAAAAAAAATGGCTATAGAGAACTAGGTTGCATATTTTATTCTTAAAGCTATAGTCTTTTTAAATATTGCATCACAACAAATATTCAAAGTGCATACACGTAGCTTGCTTATGTGCTTACGTTACGTGCTGCATTAAGTGCTTACGTGGCATACATATATATAATATATATATGTGCTTGCATTCCTTTCGCGTCATTTCGTTACGCTATTTATTAGAAGCGTTATTATATATATATCATTATATTTTTAAGACATTTGGGTTGCACGATGGTCTATTCTCTCGTCAGACATTGTGAGTTTTATACAATGGTCTCATTTTACCTTCTAGCACCATTGTGAGTTGACAAATGGTTTTCATCTGTCTCGGGCTTGTAAGTTAAACAATGGTCTCTAAGGACATTAATTTTCTTCATAGCTTTATACTATATTGTATTACACGAAGACCGTTATAATTTTGGTTACAATGAGATTATGTATAATCTTAGTTTACAAGTCTTGTATAGGCGGGACTGGTAATAGGAGGATTTATATGATAATTGCTATGTTGACTGGTTCATCGAGACTTTTACCTGGTGTACTCTAACCACGGTACTCATTTACTATCTTGAACTAACTTTTCAACATTGTGTATATAGTTTCCTTTTATAATTTCAACATTCAAGATAAGCATTAAATTTTTAAGTTTTCAGATTTTGTGTCAAAATGCTTTATAGATAGTATAGATAAACTATATAAATCTATAACTCACTCCAAACTTCCATAAATATATTCACGAAGCTTCATTTTATCTCTAACTTTACCTTCATTCTCAAAAGTCATTTTCATCCCCAAAAGTCACCAGCCTCAAGCACAAATCACACAAACATTTCATGAATCAAAATTATCAATACACAAATTATAGAAATTAATTATAGAGCATCGATTCAACCATTGAACTATTCACCGTTAATATCACTCGAGCGAGTATATCCAACACCTTTGATAGTTATTTTACCCAAATTAGTGAACAAGATTAATGGGGGAATGATGGAAGGTAAGTGTTGCAAAGAAGAAGGTAAGGTTTATATGAGGGCAGTATGGTATTTTCACATTTAACAGATTAATATTCCACACCTGCGTTTTGTAAAAGCATGTATCCATCTACTTATCTAAAATCATGTTTTGGAGATGGTGAAACGCAAATAAGTGATTTTCACATTGAGTTTGCCAAACATTATGAAACGGATTATTACGTTTTCAAAACGCAATAATCATACAATCCATCTCATACCGCACTCTCAAACACCCCCTAAGTACCAACCATCCAAAAGACTTGTCTATTACCTAAATAGATTATTAACTCTTTCTAAAAGAGTTCATGCGCTTTTAAAGTATATAGAGTAATTAAGGTGGTAATCTGATCGATTACTACACTAGGGATAAATGCCAACTTATACTAGTACCTTTGTAGTCCTAAGTTTAACGGTTTGTCTAATAAAAGGACTAACTGGATCTAAACTACCTTTCAATATCGCCAAAACGCAGGGATCTATGACAAGCTATAAGGATATATATTAAAACGATAATCAAACAATAAACATAAATCATAACAATAGTAATTACATAACTAGGCTAACACTAGAAGTGCTTAGCCACTCATGGTAACAAAACAATAAGAAATAATGGAATATTTCATTGATCGAAACCTCATAACTCTTATTGTAGCCGTTTATGAATGATTAAATATAAAAGTAAGTAAAGTGATTTCTCCCGTGGACTTTAGATGGATTTCTTTGACCTATGGAAGCTTGGTTCTCCCCTTGATGCTGTGGTAGAAGGGTTGATGATGAATAAGCAAAATGAGGGCTCTATTTATAATAATCAATCTTGTTACGGCGTAAACCTTATGTGTAACATCCGAGAATTTTCGGATTTTTAAGATAACTATTTTAGCCCTTTGACTTTTAGGTCTGGTTTGACTTACAAGAACAACCATCTAAAACACGTTTTCACGTCTCGGACCCTAAAGCAATTCGATGAGAAACGACATTCCTGACAACTTTTCAGTTTTGCCCGAGACCTGGAAACGAGCCGAAAAGGGGTAAAACAGCACCGCAAACATTTTTCGAACAATATACGACGCGGACACACAAAAACAATTAAATTTGTTTTTAATTATCAGTATTTATTTAATAAAAATATTAAATAAATTGGTCATCATTTTTAATTAAAAAGCGTTGTGGATAACGCGAATACTCGAGTTGAAAATCCAATTTTATTTCGAACAAGGCGAGACCGGTTCACAAAAGGAATAACAGATATTTTATTAAATATTATAAAATATTTATGAAACATTATCAAGTAAATACTCATTTTTATCAGAAAAATGATTCGGAAAACAATGGCGCAAGTTTCGAGAGTTGAATCGTCCGTTAGGTCACTCAAAGGAGTCCCGAACCGTTTTTATAAAAACTACACCAAAAATGTTACACTTTAGGTCCCTCAACTATTTCCAATTATCACTTTTAATATAAAGTTTTAATATATATAAAATTTTATATACATATTTTCATTTCACTCTCAAATAAAACACACACACTCTCTTTTAATCTCTCTCCCTCCTCCCATGTCCGGCCGCCCCACCGCCGGCCAGCCACCATCTTCTCCGGCCAACTTTCCGGCCACCACCACGTCGCCGCCGCCGGAAAAGTTTTCCGGCGGGATTTTTCGGCCAACACCAAAAAGACTCCCCATCCTTTGCTCTACCCGATCCACTAACTCACTCTCTCCCACGCGCCACTTCCACCACCCCCACGTCACCACCACAACCGCCACCTCCCAAGGGTGCGCGTGGTTTTATAACCACCAACAACAGGTGCGTTTGGTTTGGTTATAGAATCAAGGGTGCGGGTTGGTTTTGATTTTTGAACCGCAAGGGGAAGGGGTTGTGGGTTCGAGTAGTTGCACCAACGAAGGGTGCGCTCGGGTTTAGGTTATAACCACAAGGGGTGTTGTTTTCTGTGGCAGCCCACCCCAAGGGCGTGTTGGGTTTGGGTGGCAGCAAGAAAGCCACGAGGGATGTGTTTGGTTCGTCTTATATCACCCCAAGGGTCCGTTTGGTTTTATTTATGAACCAAAAAGGGTGCGTTTGATGTTGTAAAACCCCGCAAGGGGGTGTTTGTTTGTTCGGACAGGAAGCCGCAAGGGGAAGGGGTTGTGGGTTCGCAGCAACAAGTGCATTTGATTGTGGGTTGGGTCGGGTTGTTGTGGTAACAGCCGGGTATAAAAACCGGTGAGGGTGCGTTGGGTGGTTTCCAGCCGCAAAGGGTGCGGGTGGTTTGTGGTAAGAACAGCCCGCAAAAAGGGGCGTTTGGTTCTTGTAGTTATCACCAAATAAGGGTGCATTTTGGGTTGTCTTATAACATCAAGGGTGTTTGTTTGTTTCGGGTTTATAACAGCCGGGGGAGGGGGTGTGCGTCGACTTGGGTTTAACCACCCACCGGGTGACCTTGGTTCGGGTATGGGCAGCGGGGACAGCCGGGGTGGCTGTCGTGACCGCGGGGTGTCGGGCCAGGCTAGGGACAGCGGGGTCGGGATGGGTTTAACAGCTAACGGGGGTTTGATTGTGGATTGGGACGGGTTTGGTTCGTGTGTAAAACCACCACCGAAGGGTGTGGTTGGTCGTTTGGTTGGCTGCCGTCCACAGTCGGGACAGCGGGGGTGTGTTCGTTGGTTCGGCTTAATAACAGCCGGGTGCGTTTGGTTTTTTTTTCATGGTAGCAACCAAGGTTGAGTTAGGTTTGTTTGGTTTCGTGGGTTAACAAAACGGGGACAGCCGGGGTCGGGTTGAGGGTTAACAGCTAGGGGGGGGGGGTGCGGTTGGCTTGTGACAGAAATCCCACAAGAGGCGTGTTTGTTTGTGGGTTGGCACCGGTTAGAGTGCGTTTGGTTGGTGACAGCCCACGAGGGCGTTTGGTTGTGGGTTTAACAGCCCTGTTTGGAGTCCAAGGGGGTGCGTTTAGATACGGGTTTAACACAAAAAGGGTGCGTTTGGTTTGCGTGAAAATCTAATAGGGTCCGTTTGGTTTGGCAGTTTATGCCAAACGAGGGTGTTTGGTTTGGCAGTTTATGCCAAACGGGGGTGTTTGGTTTGGCAGTTTATGCCAAACGGGGGTGTTTGGTTTGGCAGTTTATGCCAAACGGGGGTGTTTGGTTTGGCAGTTTATGCCAAACGGGGGTGTTTGGTTTGGCAGTTTATGCC
>BQNB010119192.1:0-20856 GCA_026074375.1 Tanacetum coccineum
CTTCCAGCAACAGCTTAGCATCCTTTATAGAGTTAAACTTTAACTGATGTTCATTGGGAATGCCCATCATTAAAGTACTTCTAGCCTTCACTTTTAATCTTTTCTAAGCCTTATCTTCAGCAGAAGTAATAGGCATCACTTGCTCTTTACCTTCTACAGTTTTTGTTTTTAGTAAGGTTGCACCATTTTCTATGACTTCCCATAGTGCATAGTCTATCATCTAGATGTATTGTTCAATCCTCATCTTCCATAACTCAAACTTACCCGGTTTAAGCATGGGAACTTTAGATGCAGCCACCATGTGTGCAGAGTCTTGATCCATATCTTCTTAGCAAGATCTTGTATCCACAAACAGATTCTTCTAGATCATAGCTTCTCAACAAGCTCTGATATCACTTGTCCCAGTTGTAGAATACCTCTTGTTGGATTCCACTTTAATAGATCAAATTCCTTAAGCTTGTATAAGGTTTAGTTATATTAGATAAATCTAACACAACTATAGTAGAAACTTTGTGTAGATTAAAGATTATGCGGAATCTAATCTTTAATATTAAGAAGAATTCTTAATGAAACAGTACCACAAGATCACAATTCAACAAATAATAAAAGCTCCAATATTATTAAGAATAATATGAATACTCTCCTAGTATTAGGGTTACAAAACCTTGAAGCTATGAATAACTATATGCAAAACTATGGTATACGTGATTGGTATTGATACATTCATCTCTATGCCCTAGGACCTCCTTTTAATAAACGAAGGGTCCTAGTCGATTTTTACAATATATTCCTAAGACTTAGAATATTCTCTATGATCTATTCTATAAATAAGTAATACTTATCACGTAAGTAATCTTGATCTCCAAACAATCTTTATACTTTCTTCTGTCTTTATCCATTCTCTAGCAGTAGAAACTCTTTCAGCAGTCTTAATCTTCGAGCAGTTGTAACTTTTGTACTAGCAGCATTAACTTTTAACACCACCAGTAGTAACTTATACAACAAACAGCATTAATGTGTACAGCTGTAGTAACTACTTAGAATATTTCTTCAATCTTCACCAGCCATAATAACTTTACACATAGTAGTACTAATATATACTAGCAGTGTAACTGTGAGTTGTAGTATTAACTTTATACTAGCCAGTAGTAAATATGAGCTAGCAGTTAAACCCTTTAAAACATTTTTTATACTAGCGGGCAACTAATTACTTAGCATATTTTTCATTAAAGTTAATGAATAGCACTAACTTTAGCTTAGCAGTAGTAACACAAACCTGAGCAGCAGTAACCTCAAGATCATCAAGAAGTCTTTTAATCTCAACAATCCTCCCTTAAACTTGATATTCTTCTTCAAAAATCTCAAGTTTCTTCATTGAAGTTCATTAATCATAGAGGATGCTGCCAAACCTTCATTGATCATAGGTTGTTTTGTTAGATGTTAAGAAGATTGATATGCCAATTTCATTGATTCCAAACACGTCTGGGACATTGGCTATATCGATATCGCAAACATACATTCAACTTCCTTCATCTTCAAAAATTAGTTTATGCACATTGGCTATAATTGCCATTACTTTTTTTCTTTTTTTTTGATGACTTCTTCTTTTTTTCCTTTTTTTGATGACTTATTCTTTTTTTTGGACCACTTATTCTTTTTCTTTTTCTTTTTTCATTTCTTTTTTTCACTTTAATTTCTTCATACATCACATCTCCCCCACACTTCACATAAACATACACCACAAAAATACAAATAAGAAGTTGCAGTCTCCATCTTTGTCGGAAATGACACACACAAATGGCAAAGTGTGGATATCAAATAATCATCAAAAATAAATCAAACATATCCAAGCAAACAAGCAACCAAACATTTGACTTTAACAAGGGGCTAGGCTAAGGTTTAGGTTAAATAGATTTTTGCTTTTTTAAGTGGATGGAATCAACGAAAGAATGCTCACATGTTTTCTAAGGGTATCTAGCACTAAAAGTGAGTGCTAACAAATGGGTTCATATAAGTGGCTAACTAACCGATGTGGCTAGCTAAATATCATTCAATGTAAACAGAAGGCCATTTGGGTTAAATCCTAAGGTTACCTCTTTATCATGCGTATACACTTATATCACACGAATGTGATCTCACTATGGTCTGGTAATGATTTACAAGCACAAGTTCTAGAATGAATAAAATCACTGGCACACTCATAGCAAAAAGATCAAGCCTAAAAGATGTATGCTATATATGAAACAGGCTCAAATCCTCACAATTTAGTGGAAAGGGCTATAATATGCGCTAGCAAATGTCATTGATTCTAGAATGGATTTGCAATATTAACCGGGACACATCTCAAAATTTTTAAAATTACAGTATTTCACTAGTGGATTGATTCAGTTATTCTAATATATTATCCTAAACGCGTGAAAACAACTAGATCACGAGGGCAAACAAGTCTACACAAATTTTAAATTGGCCCAAAAATTAGAAGTGATAAAACATGTCACGTTTCTTCTATTTACCTCCCCCACACTTAAATTTTACATTATCATCAATGTGAAAAATAAACTTTAAAGTATGTAAAAATAGGGAAAATAAAGAATAGTTCAAGAGAAACGAGACTCCCCAGTCAAAGTAATCGCGATCGAACTCTATATTATAAATGCTACGCAAAAGCTAGCATAAACTTGTGAGATCAATCGATTTTTTCTCCAAGCATCATCCTCCATCACCTGCTGCAATTATTCAAACAAAACAAAACAAGCAAACACAAGATGCAAACAATAATATATATATTATTAGCATGTAACACCCTCACACTTAAGATTTCCAAGTTAAAACACTTTGTAAAGGGTGTTACATATTTATTCAAAACAGAATTAAAACAAACAACTTTTAAAAGCAGGTTGCTCCGAGAAGCGCTTTAATAATTATGAGTCTTTAGTAGTCTCTTCCCCAAGATTTAGGATTCTTTGATGATACGGTTCAAGTGGGTAATTTTAGCGGGGTGCCATTGATAATTATAAACTATTTTGTTATAAAGAACCACTTTTGCATTTCGTTTCCACTCTTTGTTAGGTTCCTTTGGCAGTCCTACGTCATCTTTGTTAATTTCCTTCTTTGTCATCCTTCCATTTCTAACGCCATCAATTGACTTTAACTCCTTGTCACCAACATGATTCGACAATACATCGTCTGCAAACGTCTTTGCTTTCGTGTATGGGATATGCACGGTGCAATCCTTATGAAAAGGTGATACGGTTGGTGAGTTAGGATTAATACGGTTCGGGTTTGGCATGGTTGGAATAAGCTTAGTTTCGCCCACCTCAATAGCTTTGACATTACCCTTATCATTCTCGTTTTGGAATGAGGGTGTTTTGTAGACAAATTCATGTCTCGGATTGATATTTGTGGTATGAGGAAGGGATTTGGTGGGCTGGATTTTCTTAAGATACTAATTTGCCTTCTAAATTCTCGATAATTGTTTGGCGATTCCTCAATCTTATTAACTGGATTGATTTATTTGTTCTAATTTTCAATCACCACATGATTCTTTATATGTTCTTTCGGTTCCATCGCCTAGCCAATCCACTCTCTCATCATCTCCTCCGTTGAGTATTTTGGTAATTCAAAATATCATGATGGATGTGGCATTTTATTTGATGGTCGAGATTGATGAAAGTGACGGTTTTGGTTTTGGTTCGGATATGAGTATGAAATCTTGGAATTTTGGTCGTGATATCCTCTGTGATATCCATGGACATAATTTTCCTCATGAGGTCCACACATCGGCGTGTCATCCTTCAAGTATATTTGTGAAGCATGGTTCTCTCTACGGCCGTCTCGCATCTCTTTGAGCTCTTTCCTTATGATCAGGAATTCAGAATCGATTTTTGTGGCGAGAGCTTCGAGCTTCTCTATAAAAATGGCGTGATCGACATTGATGTTGCTTCCAATAGCAGAAACAACGGTTTTTGGGTAGGGTTTGATATGAGAATCCTTCGAGAAATCGAGTTTCAAAAGGACCTTGTCCTCGAGGATTTTGAAAGCTTCATTCGGAGTTTTTTAAAGGAAGATTCCTCTGGACGTAAGAAATACCTTGTGTCGGATCGTTCTAAACTACGATAAAATATTTGAATTACGTGCCTTTGCGTTTGAACGTGTCTTATAAACAAAGCGTCATAAGCAGAGTTCTTGATCGAGTTGGTGAAAGCTATGAATGTCATTTAGGAGACGTTTAAAATTTGCGAGAGAAAAGTATCGGCAAATGAAAGCTTCTTTCAATTCATTTCACGAAATAATTTTTCCTTTATTAAGTCCGTTCAGCCAAATCTTAGCTTCTCCGGATAATGGGAAAGGAAAAGTCCGCAACTTAACCATTTCCTTTTGATTTTCACCATATTAGAAAAGGTTACTTATCTCAACGAAAATCGACAAACGGATCGGTGAGGATCAGATCAGATTTGCCCATCAAATTGATTATCCCGAATCCATTGCATGTGGGTACCCTTGATACGAAAATTGTCGAAAATACGGAGTTGAATTATAGCGGAACTAGGAGTTAGAGCAACGGTCCTAGTACTTGACCACATCTGTTGGTCACCAGGATCAATGACGATTACGGGTGGGGAATCGGGTGAAGTTTTGAATTTTTCCATCAATATTTTTAATTTTGGACGTTTATGACGAAAAAGTTCCCTCGATGAACGGTGGTTTGACATGAGGTTCGGGTGATTCGATTTCGAGGGGTACGTTCGGTGCCTTTTCGGGTTTAGTCCTCTTTTTGATTTTACGTTTAAGTTCGTGAAACGGACTAGTGAGATGTTTACCCCAAGAACGCGGGTTTATACAAACCCGGAGCGATTTGCAAAACGTCATAGAAAATTAAATAAAAAGATTAACTTTAACTAAAAGGAAAAATATTTTTGTATTTTTTTTATATGATGTAAAAGAAAAATAACTTAACGACTATTAGAAAAAAAATGTTACTATTAAATTAATAATTTAAATCTCGACATCATCCTATCAGAGGTTCTCGGTAGCTCCATTGAACGCACAAAGAAGCGAAGAAGCGGTTCAGCGCGAAGCATATTAAAAACCCGACTTCCTTAGGGAGGCAAAATGACTCGCCTTGTACCTATCTTATAGTTTATTCAATATGGGTGAGCCGATTTACCAATTGACTAACGATGTATTTAGATTTAATGACACTATATAGTAATTATAATATGTATATAAAAAAATTTCTCTTTTTTCTTTCTTTTTTTTCAACAAAATTATTTAGATAAAGATTAATAAAGAAAACCTTTTTTAATAAGTTTTAAACAAATGAGAAAGCAAAGACGACTTAAAAAAACCTTTTTTTTGACTAACTGTTTAACTAATAACTTTTTTTACTAAAGATAATTTTATAAAAACTATTTTGTAAAAAAGTAAGAAACAATTAAAAAGAAAAACATAAACGAAACCACAAACGATGAATTGTACCAAATCAATCAAACCAGATGGTTTGAATGACTTTGGGTTCTAACCACGGAGTTTGGGATCGAACCGGAGCGGATAGAAATACGAATGTTGATAGAAATAATGCCTAAAAACATTATTAATATTTTTCACATCTTTACGTTTTGATAATCACAAAATATAAAAACGTTCAATGTAAAATTAAACATAAACAAGTAATTAGTAGTAAATTTTCATTTCGAAAATTATATCACTTCAAGGTATGAATAAATAAATGCTTAATGCATTTTATGATCAAAAGAAATTTTTATTCAACCTCACACTTTTATAAAATGTTGTAAACATTTTTATAAACATTACAAAATATTTTCTACAATTAAAAGAAATATTTTATTCAAAATAAACATTTTGAAATTCAAATTTTCGGACCTAAAACCGGCCAGAAAATTCTCCCTACACAAAAGGACAAAATGGGGAGCGCCCAGTCTAGGGCGGCCCCCTTAAATACAAGGGCGGCCCCCTTAATTTTAAGGGGACCGCCCACCTATTTAAGGGGACCGCCCATAGACTGACGCTCCTCCAGTTTGTCCTATAAATACTGGACTTTTCCCCACTATTTTCTCACCTTTTGCACTTATTCTTTCTGCTCAAAACAGCCCACATATCCTCTCTAAAATCCTTTGATCATGTTAATCTAAAGATTTGTTTCGTAGTAATACAAGCTTAAATTCCTCAAGTGAAAGAGAAGAAATACTTTATCATCAAGTGAAAAAGTATTACACCTTAGTTGTATTGCACCTTGTTGCAATTTCCATATACATATTTGTAATCACTTGTATATCTTGTACTTTTGTACTGTAGTAGATAAGATCTTGGCGATCTTTGTAAGTATAGTTAGATCGTGGTGATCTTACCAAGTAGTGATAGATAGTTGTGATATAAGTAGTGTGGTGAAGTGAAGTCTTGAAGTTGTGAAGAAGTCGTGAAGTTGTGAAGTCGTGAACAAGTAGTGAAGTCGTGTTGTGATAGATTGGTTCTAGCTAAGATTAGAACTCGACATTTAGCTTTGTGTCGTAAATCAGTGTAAGCAACGTTGTGTATGGTTTTCTCCGCCATAAGGGAGTTTGTTGAATAGTAAATAAAACTTCGAGTTTGGTGCTCGGGGGAGTGGGTAGGGCGAAGAGGTGATTCGTCTACCGTAACCACTATAAACCTCGCGTTGTGGTTTAATTGTTCTTACTCTTATTCTCTTGTCTTGCATTATTATCTTTCTAACTCTTATCTCTTATTTCTTTATTTGTTCTTACTTATTTATATTATTCATATTGTGCAAGTATTGAATTCACAAAAAGTCGAATCTAAGTTTTTATAAACAAACATAAACATTAAATTAAAAAGCGGTAAACTATTCAACCCCCCTTCTAGTTTTCCACAATTGGTATCAAGAGCCACGTCAAACAAGATTTTTAAAATAAATTGTATTTTAAAACTTGAATCGATCTATGGAATCGGAAAAATATTTAGAAGGGCAATCTATGCAAAGACCACCACTATTTGAAAGTGATGGATTTATTTATTGGAAAAATAGATTCGAAACTTATGTGAAGTCAAAAGATCTAGATCTTTGGCATGTTATTACCGATGGTGATTTTCCTCCTATTCAAAATAATCCCGAAACTAAAAAGGATGAAATTGTACCTTTTCATAAACAAAACGATGATCTTAAAAAGAAACTTGCTAAAAATAATGAAGCTAAAATGGTAATTTATAATGCTTTACCACGTAAAGAATATGAAAGAATTTTTATGTGTCAAACCGCAAAAGAAATTTGGGATACTTTGTTAATCACTCATCAAGGTAATAATCAAGTCAAAGCTAACAAAATAGATCTTCTTGTTCAACAATATGAACAATTCATGATTCCGGAAGAGGAATCAATAGATAATGCCTTTGCTAAATTTAACACTATTATTACTAGTCTAAAAGCACTTGATGAAGGTTTTTCTAGCAAGAATTGTGTTAGGAAATTTCTTAGGGCATTACATCCTAAATGGCGCGCAAAAGTCACGGCGATTGAAGAATCAAAGAATCTAACAACTCTATCACTTGACGAACTCATTGGAAATTTGAAGGTTTATGAAGAAGTAATTAAGAAAGATTCTGAAACCGTCAAAAGCAAAAGAGAACAAAGTAGATCTATTGCCTTGAAAGCTAGAAAGGAATCTAGTGATGATGATAGCTCAACCTCCGATAGTGAAGATGAAGAATACGCCATGGCCGTAAGAGACTTCAAGAAATTCTTCAAAAGACGAGGACGATTCGTAAGACAACCACATGAAGAAAGAAAATCATTCCAAAGAAATAAAGACGACAAAAATGGCAAAGGCGAAAGAAAATGCTTTAAGTGTGGAGATCCAAATCATCTCATCGGAGAATGTCCGAAACTATCAAAATATCAAAATCAAAAGGCGTTTGTTGGAGGATCTTGGAGTGATAGCGACGAAGATGAAGAGGAGAAGACAAAGGACGAAAAGTGTCTTATGGCTAAAGCTTCCAATGAGGTACTTTCCGAAACCGAATACTTTAGTGATGACCAATCATCATTAGACGAAAATGACTTAGATAGTGAATATAGTAGACTATGCAAAATAGGACTAAAAGTCATGGCTAAAAATAAAACTCTAAAACAAGCTAAAATAGAATTAGAGAATGAAGCACTAGAATTAAAAGATAAATTATCTAGGTTAGAAAAAGGTAAGGAAGTAAATGAAGAATGCAAATTATGTCAAGACCTTAAGTTTGAAAATGAGAAGCTTAGAAAAGAAATATCTAGGCTAAATCAATTTAATGATAGTAGTCACTCACTTAAGAAAATAATAAGTTCTCAAAAACCTTCCGGAGATAAATCCGGTTTAGGATTTAATTTTACCAAAGGGTCACCTAGCGAAACCAAACAAGTAAATTTTGTAAGAGCTCAAGAAGTCGAGTCGAAAGAAAAATTGATAGAATCAAACCCAAACTCAAAACCAAAATTTATACTTATAAACAATACTAAAATTCCTATTGAAAGTGATGATGAGGTAAAAACGTTTTTACAAACCTTCCTTAAAACCCGGAGTTAGATTTACTAAACACACAATGAGGTCTAAAACACCTCCTTCGAGAAGAAAAGAAAACTCTCATCCTCGTTCCAAAACACCTCAACCTAGGAGAGACCAAGGTAGACCAAATTACTCTAACACTAATCACATAATGTGGAATCATCCACACCAACCAAGCTTTACTCAATGTGGAAGATGTTCACCGTGCATGTGTTCGAATCAAATGCAAAACATGTTCGGAAACAATAACTTCGGACCCATGAAACGATGGGGACCAAATGGCTAAATCATCATATCTTTCGAGGTTAATCATCTACAAGCATCATTTGGCTTTCGTCAAACAAAATTGATGAACTCATATAGGATTTCCATAAATCCTCATCCTTAAAGCTTGCTACCTTGAAGATTTTAAAGTAATTTCTCTTGAAGGCTAAGGTACGTCTCACTCTCTAATTACGTAAATTATAGATTGGTATATGATAAACATGATTATTCCATGGGAATGGTAGATAACACTCTCTTCACTACCAAAGAGCTTTCTTATTAAACATGATTAAGAAAGCCTTTATCAATTGGTACGATCGATTAAAAGCCTTTCTTATTAAACATGATTATTCCATGAGAATGGTAGATAACACTCTCTTCACTAAAAAGAAAGACTCCAACCTCATTATTGTCCAAATATATGTTGATGACATTAAACGTGACTTAATTTACTCAAAAACCTCTACTTATGACACACCATTAATTCATACAAAACCACATCACTCGGTTCAATTTAATGCGTATACTTAACAAACTCAATGATTCCCCAAGACCTTTTACGATGAACAATTACACCATAATAAAATCAAACTTCAAAACCGTCCTAATTCGATCTGATAGCACACTAAAAAGTTTTGGACTGTAAAAATCATAACAACGACACCAAAACAGACAGCTCTCCAATATGGATATATCTTCTAAAGACACATGAACCAACCTCATGTAATGAAGTTCTAAGCTTATATACGCATTTAATAAGTGGGGGATTAATACCCTCATAAACTGACTTAAATCTGAACCGTATTTACAGCTTATGACCAACTTTTCTTTACAAACCAACGTTTGGAATGTCGTTCTTCCCGACCTCAAAACCTTCGAGGTAGGATGATCTGAAAACTAGAACTCTCTGAGCTAAGTTATAGACCCTGAAACTTGAACAAAAGCTTTTTACCATCATTGAGACATGGCCTAACAAACACAGCCCTAATTTCTGCCTTAATCCTAACTCAAAATCTCAACGCAATCAAAGTTTGACGACAAATATTACAACCATAAGCTTCTAAATAAAGCACTAATCAAAAATAACAAGATTATTATATCATTAATTACTGTCTAATGAACCCTAATTATCCACCATCCTTATTTATTACATGATTAAAGATTTATAACAACAAGGATAAATTAAAACTTGTCTTAGAGCTTGAATTCTTCACAAAAGCAAACAAACCCTAATTTATTTCTCATCTTTTCTCTCGTGTTCGACCGGTTTCTAACAAAGGGGAGGGTTTGGGATTTTGTTTTGTATTTATAGGCCTCCAATTAATTATAGATAAGATCCAATTAGAGTTTGTTTCCTTTTACAATTCCTTTTTCTTCTTTTCTTTCCCTTATCCGGCCGAATGTGCAGTCTTTATCTCTTCTTTATTCTTATCATATCTTTCTTTTCAATTTTTTATTATAACATTAATTACTTAATCTATTACATAACATTAACCTTAATTTTCTACACAAACCTAAGCTTAATTGCCGCATGAACCTTTTTGCTTAAACGCAATTTACTAAACTAAAAATAATTAACTTTTCATTTTTATTAATCCTAACATTCCAACAATAGAAAACAATTACATTTCTATTCAAATCTTACCACTACAACATTAACTCTCAATCCTAAGATATACTTCAACAACATAAATACATATATGTAAAATTACTTACACAATAACGCGAAAATTGCTTCAATCACCAAAATCACCCAAAATCCTTATCATAAAAGTGAACAAATGAACTCCACAAAATCCATCACAAATCCAATCCTAAAGAGACGATCACAGCTAATAAATGGATTGATTATCAAATCTCACATATCCCACACAACACACATAAACACGTATAAACACATATAACACATAACCCATACATTGCAACAGATTCATAAGTCAACACTAATAGTTTGACTAACATGCTCAAGTCATGGTTGTCACATTAAGAACACATGCATTTGGTTTGACCTCTTTGGTCAGACCTTAGGGCCTTTCCAACCCATGGCAAAAAAAATTTATAGGTCGAATCTATGTCAATTTTTGCACGTTCTTTTTTGGTGGACTTAAATCGAGTTACTTGGTCAAACCTCAGACCCGAGGCATAAGATGAGACAAAACATGTACATGACATTACTATATGATTTACTAAAGTCGTGTGTCTCATAAATCTAAGAGTTGCATTCACAATGCAATTAAAGCTCGTCGCTTACCTCTTGCCCCACTTGTTTATATGCTGGTCAGTCCTCCCATAATAAGTGGGAGGTCAAGTTGGATCTTAGTCTTATTAATAATTAATTGGGTAGTTAATTCTTTTAAGAATTTAATTTTCGAAAATACTAAAATTGAACTCTCTTTGTTCTGATTAATTGTGTCATTACAACATAATTCGTAAACGAAAGTTTGTTTGCTTAAGAAGACAAACATAGTCTCTTTTTCTGGTAAGAAGAGTGAGACTTACTCCTATCTCTTCTCCTTGCTTGACAAAACTAAGATAGGATTACAATTAAAATTTTCTCATTATATTTAAACTCACTTACAATCTTTCATTACCCTTTTTGGGTTATGAAATAATTGAAAGATAGAGTATTTTGTGTAACTAGAGAACATTTTGTCTATAGCTACCAAAATAATAATATCTTGAACTTGTCAAGACGATGTATGAGTTTTAAACGTTAACAAGAGGAATTCTAAATAAACCGCAATGAGTAAAGAAAATTACTAGCAGGTCTTCTAGGTAATTTTTTCTTGAACTCGTTTCATTCCTTATAGTGCTAAACACCCTTGTGGCTAGGCAGACCGATTAAGGAGGAATTGCATGCTAAAATGTTCAAGTTAATAAAAGCATGAATGGCTAGTCCCTCATCTACATAAGTAGAACTT
Source organism: Tanacetum coccineum (assembly GCA_026074375.1). NCBI lineage: Eukaryota > Viridiplantae > Streptophyta > Magnoliopsida > Asterales > Asteraceae > Tanacetum > Tanacetum coccineum. The sequence continues at coordinate 11,741 of BQNB010119192.1, forward strand.
CATATACTCTGTTCAATACCTAAGTACATTGCTACTTATAAGCATTCTAAGAGAGTAGGAAAGTAAATAAATCGTTATAATGTTGATAAATCTAGTGGGAGGTTTGCGTTTTATTACTGAAAAGACATTCAGGTAGTGTTGTCAAATTCAGTGGGAGTTACAAGATTTGTTCCTTATTAGTTGCCCATATTATTTCTAGCTTGCTTTGAAATAATTCATTACTTTTCCGAATATGAACTACCGTAGTTTTAAGGAAGATTGCATTTTATTTTAAAGATAACACGTTGCTTTTCTGATGTTGCTTTCCAAAATGTTATCTATAGAATAATAATCCATAATTCCTTATTAAACGTTATGGTTCAAAATCTACTTGTAATATCTATGACACTATCTTATTGTTTTAAATAATGTTGTACCATACACAAGTGGGAGAAATCTTAAGTGTGTGCAAGGAACAACATATAACAATATGATTATTGGTTTCTCTTGACCGCAAGGTAAGAAAGCTAATAATTCTACTAGGACTTAAACACACAAGATGTTTGTTTCCCTATTACACTTAAATGTCAAGATATAATGTAAAGCTACTTGTTAGGAATAAATCTTCACAAGACTTAATACTGCCGAGGTATAACTAACAGTACTAATGGAGTTAGTACTGCCAGTACATATTTAGTACTGCCAGTGTTAGTTAATATTGCTAGGAGAAAAAGTTAATACTGTTGTTGGTCAAAGATGCTGACTTGGAGATAAGTATGCATGGAGAATATTATGGGTTGTTTGTAACTGATCCTAATAGATAGGTAGTTAGTTTTGTAAAGGACTCCTTGTGTTCTATAAAAGGAGATCCTAGGTTTTAGATAGACATACCTCTTTTACACTTAGACGAATACATTTAGAAAGAAATTGTGATAGCTTCAAGGTTGTAACCCCAGTACTTCAAGAGTACTCGTATTATTATTCTAATAATATTGAAGCAGTTTGTTATTACTTCATTGTTTGTTTGTTTATTACTGTTCCATTGATAAACATCTCTAGAGTATCAAAGTGTAGATTCCGCATACACTTTGGTATACATACAAAGTCTCAACCATTGTTATTTTAGATTCATCCAAGGTAACAAACTTTTTACTACGTAAAGAATCGATCAAGGCGTGGGATCAACAATATCCATGGTTTAACGGTATCTGAAAAAGGGATGATTATATAGCAAGATAATATATAACCATTAAAAGCTGAGATTGTTCTTGAAACTTTTATCTCAAGTATTTCTAATTTAAAGGTAATTATGTGTGTTGCTAGACGTTGCCAATTATCAGTATAACTGCAAGCCTGCTACTCTGACTTTCAAGTGGGAGCTGTTGGAATTTGGTAGTCGGTTTTGCAAGTTATACGTTAGAAATACGTGAGCTTATTGGGGGCACACACGTTAAATACGAAGAGTATGGTTTACTTCATGATTTATTTTTAAATAGTTATTTAATTAATTACATGTTTAATTAATTATGTAAAATATTCTAAATATAGAACTGAGAGACTGAACCGGACAAAACCCGAACCTCATGAATCCCTTTGTTTGGCCGAGCTCCATGAAGTTTCTATAAGGGGTGTTTGTGGCCGGCTATAGAGAGGAAAAAAGGGAAGGAGAAATATTTGTTTTATTTACAGTATTTATACTAATCTTTTCCTACAAGATTTAGGGTATTGGGGTGCCTATATAAACACACCCCATATCCCTCATTCTTAAAATTCATTCATTTTCTAATCACCTAAGTTTTTGGTGCTCTCTCCCCTCTCCTAAAAACCCTAACCAAAATTCCAAAGGGATTTTCGATTCTTTTTCTTAACCGAATTCAACCAAACACCCTTTTAGGGTTTTTGGTTTTCCATTTTCACTTGATCTCCTTGCTTGACAAATCAAGGTACGCATGGTGGTTATTTGGTGATTCCTCAAAGGTGACGAATTAGGTTTTTATTGATATAAACCCTAATTAAGGTTTATTAGATTGGTTCGACTTCAAAAGGGAATGCAAGGCATGCGTTTGGTTTTGATATTACACTTGGTGCTTGATCGTGAAGATAAGACTATAAATTCTTACATACTTGCTTGACGTATTTGTGTGAGCAACCGTAGAGGCATTTGTTTTAGACGCTTATTGTATTCAAGAATAATCACAAAAGGTACGCTTTCCTTATTTAATATGTGTTAACCTACTTGCCATAACTAGATCCATCCGATGCGCAATCGTGGCTAAATTGGTTAGCCAGATCTAATAAATCCCAACAATGGCCAGCTACGAGTTTGCTTCTATTATAAATTATGATTACTAGTAATTTACTACGTAAAAGGTAACTCAAAGTCACTGAAGTAATGATTCCAAATATGGAGTCCCTTTTCTCTAACTATTGTTTGTATAAGCAGTGACTTGTTTTTCCAATTATTGTTGTTTCGTATTGTTATAACATACTGTTCATCTGTAACATATGAAGACTTGTATGTAGTCAACTTATAAACTGCATGTGAACATAAAAGAGACATTAAAAAGAAGAAAACAGCAAAGAGAAAGTCCACTAAAGAAATGACTGCACCATCATTCTATCTTGCTTTATCGCCGGATACAAACAAGGTAGAAGAAAGGGCAGCAAAAAGAGCCAAAAACCATCTAGATTTATTGTTTCTCCATACATAAACAAAAAAACAGCTACAAAGGGAAACACAGTACACGATGAAATGATGATTTATAGTTACTTGTTTTCGATAGAAGGAAGTGAATTGTAAGTTTCAGTTACCTTTACTCTTTCAATTTATTTATCATTTCAATTTCTTTACATAGTATCATATATGATATATGAAAATTTGTTGTTTTATGCAGCGACTTCATCTTTAAAACGAAAGAAAGAAATGCAACCATCAGGGATTATATGCAGACATTAGCCCCAACCTTGAAAGTCGAATCTAATGTCATTGACACCTATTGCTTAGTTTTGAACCATGAGCAAGGGGTGAACAACAAAGGAAAGAAAACAAAGCATTTCTTCCACACGGGGATGATTGTAAGTAACTTAAAACTTTAAAACTAAACAACTACAAATATATAATGTTTGCTACAGATAAAATATGTTGTTATATGTAAACAGACAAAAGACATGTTTAACTGGAAGATGGAAGACGGAAAGAAGTATGATGAAGTGAAGCAATACAAAGCCTTTTCTGACACAATGAAAAACGAGTTCAAGAAAGATGATGAAGTGAAAAAGTTAAAAGATCTAGAAATGGTAAGAAACTTGCTACACCTATTCTTTGATTATAAAACACATTTACATTATTTTGCATTTAGACGGATACAACAATTGTTTTTTAAACATTTCCAACTACAAGGCATTCTTTCCTAATTATCGCCCTATGGAACACTACTACCTCGTAGATATTTAACTTCTTTAAGGGCACTACAGGGATAATGACAACTCGGAAAAAACGCCAATGTAATATGAAGCCAAAATTAAGAAGGTCTGCGATGGCTATGGTAAGTAACTAAATGTATATTGTATGATTTATATTATCAGTATAATTATGATTATCTTGTATGTTAAAAAGGTAATCCAATTATTTTTAAATATATGATATCATATATGATACTATGATTGAAAATAAAAGTCTCTAAAATGTTTTTATCTTTTGCAGAAAAACATGTTTTCCATGCATCTTAAAGAAGTGCAGCATCCTAGAGCTAAAGACGTGTTGAACAAAAAGCCAACAATCCTAAGGCCTAAATGGGGGACAGAGGAAAACAACACGGATTGTGGGGTTTTCTTGTTTGTTGCAACTTAGAAACTACAGGGGAGAATGCAAGGAAATTGGGAACCTGAATTCACAACAGAGGAAAGAACAAATTAGATGTAATGCTGAGTTCATGAAATCAACATAACATTGTGAAGATATGTGTAAAAAAGCCTGAATTTGTAGACCGTAACAAAGAAAAGAAAGCGAGGGAGGCACTGATAAGGGGAGCAATAAGAGTAAAGAAAGAAAAACAAGAATCTGAAAGAGTTCAAAGTGCCATTTGATGATCAACACTTTATATCATATATGATAACTGAAAACTTGTTAAATACAACTATTAAATATGATAACTCAAAACAAACAAAGGAACAAAACATGTATATCATATATGATATTCAGAAAACACAAATGATTGCTTTTCAAAACTTGTTAAAATACAACTATCAAATATGATAATTCAAAACATACATAAGGGATCAAAAACATATATATATATGATATATATATGATACATATTACTAATTTAAGAAAGATCCAAAGCATAAATAAACAGATCATATGATAATTCAGTAAAAAAGAATCTAATGTAAAATCATATATGATTTCAATATGATATCATATATGATACAACTTATTAAAAACAAACAAACAGCTTGCTAAACTTATCATTGGACCAAAATATACTTATTCATGAATCAAGTCTTCATCTTCTTCAGACAATTCTTATTCGTCTTCAGCCAAATCTACTTTTTCTTGAACAACTTCCTCTTGGCACACTTCTTTTTGAACCAAAACTTCCTCTTGACCCACTTCTTTTGAACCACAACTTCATCTTGACCTTGAAACCTCCGCGGGCATGTCCTCTTGTTATGATCGGTACCGCCACACAATGAACATGAATTCCTGCCCTTTAAACTTTTTTTAATTGCTTTCTCTTTTCCTCCCTTGATACGCAACTTTTTTCGTCCTTTGGTCGATCCAACAGTTGGATTGTTAACATCAACAGCAGGCGGCTTCGGAACTCCAACAAGCTGCTCCAAATTATCAGTTTTGTTCTTTGAAGGAGGATTTGGGCAATCAGCTTCAACCTCTTTCTTTAGGGACTTTAACTTTTTCATCAAATGAGTTAACCTTGACTCATCTCTTACTCACAATATGACTCAATGATCAATATAATAGAAGTTGCCTCGTTCGCATAATTCTCAACAACCACATTCTTCTCACCATATCTGTTTCTTTTGTTCCTCAAACCAGCAGGTATAAGGTTCTTCGTCCAACGCCTCAAGATGTATTGTTGTGGAATCATTTCAACATTGGCGTTCTTAAAGACACAAAAAATATGCTTGCATAATATGCCAACTCTCACAAAAAGCTGACATGAACAAACAACTGAACCATCTCCTACGTTCCGCAACACCTTAACAAAGCACAAAAATAATTTAAAAAAACTGCAGTGTATAATCATATATGATTACACATAAAAAACTGGAAACTACAAAAAACATACCTTATAAAGCCCATCTTTTTTGAAAAACAGATCAACTTTATCATTTTCTTCAGCTTTATCATTCCCTTTATCTACAGATTGAGGTTTCTTCTTCTTCTTATTTGGAATTTCATAAACATATGGACTCTCTTTGATAATACACACCTCGGATCCTTCAACCAAACATTTCGAATCTATTTGGCAATAAAATAAGCCAACAAATATTTCTTTCTGAACCAACTCAAACAACGAACGAGTGTAAACATTAGACGCATGATGTTCAATATTAAGAAGGGTCTTAAGCTTAGGAACAATATCAATTGTCTTATGATCCATCCTTTCTTGTACATGCCTTTGCTTATCCATCGCAGTCTCAAAACAGTTCATAAAATTCATAAGACTCGAACCAGAATTTGTAAAATAAGAGAAAAAGGAGTTCTCACTCTCTGACCTAGATGTGGTCCTCATCAATCCACATAATGGAGAGTCAATAAAATATGCAGGAATCCAAGTTGAACGAATATTAAACATCTTTGTTAACCACTTATGATTCTCCAACTTAAACTCTTCCATCAACTTTCCCCATCTATACTCAAACTCTTCGGGACCAATGTACATATTCCATACAATTTTATTCAGCTTCTCTTTAAAGTCAGTCTCATCATAGATTTTTGCACATATCTGAAAGAAGAAAAACAATAAACTTTTAACAATTAATTCATAGTATCAAATGTGAAATAACAAATAACTTAAAACTGAATTATCATATATGATAAAACAAAATGATATGAAAATAAAAATGTATATTGAAATATCATATATGATGAAACAAAAGAGTAATCAGAAAAAGATAAAAGTACCTTAGCAGTATCACATATGATATAAATACTAAATAAAAACTCAATTATCACATATAATATCATATATGATAATACAAATGATATGAAACTAAAACTGTATATTGAGATAAAAAAAATACCTTAGCAGGAAGCTTTTGGGTGATATGCCACATGCATAGACGATGCTTGGACCCACCAAACTCAGCTTCAATAGCATTCCTCATTGCTCCATCTTGGTCGGTGACTACTATACTAGGTGCTTTCCCAAAAGCTTTAATAAATGCTTTCAATAACCAAATGTAAGATTTTGTAGTTTCATTCTTCAACAAACCCGCAGCAACCGTAACACACTTCCTGTGATTGTCTATGGCTGTAAACGGAACAAACACCATCTTGTATCTGAAAAAAACATAAAAAAACTAAAATAACACAAAACATACTACAACTAAGACACGGCTTACAAAAAAAGAATTCTTACTTGTTTGTCTTAAAGGTAGCATCAAACGATACAACATCGCCAAACTCCCTGTAATTGTACTTAGAAACTTCATCGGCCCAAAAAATAGCAGTAAGTTCAGCATTATCAACCAAGTAATCAAACGAAAAGTCAGATACATGCTTCTTTCTATTTTCCATCTTATGAATAAGCATCTGAGCATCACTGTCTCCTATATAGCAGTTCACGCTTCTAAAAAAGTTCTTAAAATCAACAGTAGTACCGTGAACAAGCAAGTAAGAACCCTTGATACCGGTTAGAAGGTGATGGGCTCTTGTTGCACCTATATTCACACTAGCAGCTTTCACAATAAAGGCTTGCTCCATATAAGTCAACTGCCTCTCTGTCTTTGACAAATGCTTGTACTCTTCACGTTCAAGCTCGTGATTATGAATAGTATCAAACACTTTCAGAACAAACTTTCTAGTACAAGTATCCAAATTAAACACAGCACGCGCTTTGCATCCAGTTATATGAAGGTTTGAATTTCTCTTTTGTTTGTCACTGTTACCTAAATCTAGTGTGTCTACGTGTATTCCTTTAGGGCAACCCATCCTATTGCAAACTAAATACTTTTGTCTAACGTCTCCATTCAACATTCTTTTCTGACATGAACGTCTAACTACAAACCCTGCTTCTGCAGCATACTTCATATATGCAACAACACAATCATCAACTGAATCATAAACATTCCCTTTAACTAGTAAAACAGCCGCAAAAACTTTTGGAATGTAATAAACAGTTCCACCGGGAGTATCAAAATTAGAATGAGTAACAAACGATTCAGGAGTACACAACGCATCCAAATCTGAAAAAAATAAAATGAAAATAAAAAAATAAATAAATAGGCTGTGTCATGAAAAAAATGCAAAAAACACATATAATATCACAAATGACATGTATAATAAACACAAGCTGTGATATCATATATGATATAACATATGATATATCAAAACAAATAAAAAACATGTAAAATCATATATGATATCAAAAGATGATATATAATACACACAAGCTGTGATATCATATATGATACACATATGTTATATACAGACAATGGAATATCATATATGATATAACATACAATATCATATATGATATACCAAACAAAAACAACCTCAATTATAAACACATTAACACAAGATAAAAAATATAAAATATAAAATATTTCAAATCAACTTAAAACTGCTTATTCCTAAACTAATAAGTTACAAAAAGCTTAATTAATTAAAAATAGCTTATGAACATAAACGTACTCTTAACAGCATGTGTGTCATCAATCTCCTTCTCATAAGCAACAATCTCTTCAGTAAGAGCATTAAGAGAAACAACATGAGAATTTTGAGAAACACTAGATAACGCACTTGAATGACTCGGATCCATAAAACCTGATAATAAATCAAAATAAGCTAATAAGCTAGCTTATTTTTCAGATAATAATAATAACATAAGCTAATTCGCAAAAAAATCTAAAAATAAAAAAATATATAAACGGAGCAGTTGAATCTAACCTGATGTTAACAAATTAAAGAATGATAAGATCAATTGAAGAAGAAGATGATCGATTGAAAAAGAAGATGATCGATTGAAGAAGACGATAATCAATCGATTAGTTTATTGTGTTAGATAAGATAATCGTTAGTCGAAGAGAGAGAAAAAAATAGATCGAAGCTAAACACACAATATGTGTGTGAATTAAAAGAGACGATTACTATAAAAATTGCTTTTATATTGGACAAAATAGCCTTTGTAGTGCAAATTGAGAATTTAATCTTATTCGTTGGATCATATAAAGATGGAGGGTGGAGATGAGTCCCCCAGTATCCAAAAAAAGTTTGGTATCCAAATGAACTTAAATTAAATTATATTTTATAATATATTTTAAATAAAAATAATTATTTATATAATAAAATTACAAAGAATATGAATTAATATAAATAGGGTCTCACATGTATAGAGAGAAAAAAAAAGATGGGCTCATAAAAGTACACAAACCCACCTCAAACCAACATAAGTGACCTCTTATCAAATTTTGATTCCAATACCCATTTCTTTTGCCAAAAGAATGAACCAAACAATCGATTAATGTCTTTTCACTTCAAAACTCATACCAAAGTGGCATAACAAACGGACCCTAAATAATTGAAATATTTTTTAGGGGTAGGTTATTCAAACATCCCTAGAGTGAGGGTTTCGTACGGTGGGCTGTTGTCGTGGCATCATCGTACCAGACCAAGAATTTTCGGCGCCGATTGTATCGTGGCTGGCGTCATCGGCTGTCGCGTCGTGGTGACTAGCCCATGTCATACTTTTTTTTTGAGGGAAATGGAAATATGCTCCATGTGGTTTGCTTAGATTGCATGTCTAGTCCTTAGAATTCCATAAGTGCATGCGGCCTCCCTGTATGGAAACTTTTGGTGCGAATTTGGTCCCTAGCCAAAGTGAAATGAGTGATGTGCTCTCTTCTTCTTTCTCCTTTCTTTTTCCTTTGAATTTATAATTTTTTTAAAAATA
>BQNB010119193.1:4120-20856 GCA_026074375.1 Tanacetum coccineum
ATAAGAATTGAGCTAGGACAAAACATGTGATTAAGGCTTGTCATGTTGAGAATTTGAATTCAAAACTTGTCCACCAAGGGTTTATACGGTTGTTTGAACGCAAGCATGCATGGGGGGGACCAAAGATGAATTTTTTTTATAATACATGATGCTAGTGCTTCCTCTTTGATTTAATTTCCAAGTCTTGCATGCATAAGCTTGTGTTTTAAGTAGACCATGATTAACGCAAGTAACAAAACGAATAACGGTATCTCTGAAAATTATGAAATTTTAAATATTGCCTTAAAATGTAAAAACGTGGTTAATGCCAAAATACTACAACGTTTGGTGTCCCAGTTCGCTCCCGGTGACGATTCTTAAATAATAACAGAACAAGTTCCCGGTTAAACGTAAAAGTTAGACGAACTTTTAAAAATTTCAAATTATTAATCGAAAACGGCTAAATTATTGAACGGAATTTCTCAGGGTGTGACATTCTTCCCCCGTTAAAGAAGCTTTGTCCTCAAAGCTTGGACGTGGACAAAGGATTTACGAAAAGATGAGGGTACTTCTTCTTCATTTGATCTTCGCGCTCCCAAGTAAACTCGGGTCCGCGTCTCGAATTTCAACAGACCTTTACGATTGGAATGCGGATTTGCTTTAGCCGTTTAACTTCTCGGTCCATAATCTCAACCGGTTCCTCAATGAAATTAAGCTTGTCATCAATCTGGATTTCTTCTAACGGAATAGTTAGGGGTTCGTCTACGAGACACTTCTTCAAATTGGACACATGGAAAGTACTATAAACTCGGCTCAATTGCTCTGGGAATTCAAGTCGATAAGCAAGCGTTCCCACTCTAGCAAGAATCTTGAAAGGTCCAATATAACGAGGGTTTAGCTTCCCCCGTTTGCCAAAATGTATCACCCCTTTCCATGGCGACACTTTCAACATAACCTTGTCTCCAACCTCAAATTCTAATGGTTTACGTCTCTTGTTGGCGTAGCTCTTCTGTCTATCTCGTGCAGCCTGAATACGCTTCTTGATCTGAATGATTTTCTCAGTTGTTTCATGAACAATTTCTGGACCAGTGAGCTGAGCGTCTCCAACCTCAGCCCAACAAATAGGCGATCGACATTTTCGGCCATAGAGAGCTTCAAATGGTGCAGCTTTGATACTAGTGTGATAACTGTTATTGTACGAAAACTCCACCAAAGGTAGGTGTCTATCCCAACCTTTCCCAAAATCAATCACACAAGCACGCAACATGTCCTCCAAAGTTTGGATAGTTCTTTCACTTTGACCATCAGTCTCTGGATGGTAAGTCGTACTCATATCTAGTTGAGTACCTAGGGCTTTGTTCAATGATTTCCATAAATGAGATGTAAACTTACTGTCTCGATCAGAAATAATCGAAACTGGCACTCCATGCCTCGAGACTACTTCTTTCAAGTAATGTCTCGTCAGCTTCTCCATCGAGTCCGTTTCCTTCATCGGTAAAAAATGGGCAGACTTTGTGAGTCGGTCAACAATTACCCAAATTGTATCTTGACCAGTCGATGTCTTTGGTAACTTAGTAACAAAATCCATAGTAATGTTTTCCCACTTCCATACTGGGATCACAGGTTGAACCAACAAATCGGATGGCTTTTGGTATTCGGTCTTGACCTTGGCACATGTCAAACATTTACTGATGTAGGTGGCGATCTTTGCTTTCATATTCAGCCACCAATACAGTTTCTTTAAATCCTGATACATCTTATCCGATCCAGGATGAATCGAATATTTTGACTTATGTGATTCATTCATAATCAACTCTCTTAAGTTACCTCGACAAGGTATCCAACTTCTCCCATTCAAACATAACGTTCTATCACCATGTGATTCCAGGTTCTTAATCATACCACACAGATCCTCCATTCCATAATTCTTCTCCTTTCTCGCCTCAACCTGAGCGTTTAAGATCTACACAAGGAGGTTCAGACCAACTCGTAGTGGCTTGATCCGTTCCTTGCAGCTCAAGGCATTCGCCACTACGTTCGCCTTTCCCGGATGATAACGTATTTTGCAGTCGTAATCGCTCAACAGTTCTAACCATCTACGTTGTCTCATGTTCAACTCTTTCTGATCTAGAATATATTGCAGGCTCTTTTGATCAGTGAACACAACGCACTTCGTACCATATAAATAATGTCTCCACATTTTGAGAGCAAACACCACCGCTCCAAGTTCCAAGTCATGTGTAGTGTAATTTTTCTCGTGAATCTTGAGTTGGCGTGATGCGTAGGCTATGACTTTCTCCTTTTGCATCAGAACTGCGCCCAACCCTTTACAAGAAGCATCACAGTAAACCACAAAGTTTTTGCTACCTTCGGGCAAAGATAAGATCGGTGCACTACACAACTTCTGCTTCAATATTTGAAATGCAGCTTCTGGCTTTTCACTCTAATCAAACTTCATGTTCTTTTGAGTCAACTTTATCATAGGCTTGGCAATATTTGAGAAACCTTCGATAAATCGGCGGTAATAGCCAGCAAGACCTAGAAATTGACGAAATTTCTATTGGAGTCTTGGGTGATGTCCAATCCTTGATAGACTCAATCTTAGCTGGGTCCACGTGAATGCCTTCACTATCAATCACGTGACCAAGAAATTGTACCTTTGACAGCCAGAAATCGCACTTCAAACACATGGCGTGCAATTCCTCCTTTTTAAGCAACTCCAAAATAAGCTTAAGGTGTTCTGCATGCTCCTCCTCACTCTTGGAGTAAATCAAGATATCATCGATGAAAACGATCACGAACTTATCTAAGTATGGTTTACACACCTGATTTATCAAGTTTATGAATAATGCCGGTGCATTTGTCAAACCAAAAGGCATTACTTGGAATTTGTAATGACCATAGAGAGTCCTAAACGCCGTCTTTGGAACGTCCTCATCATGAACTCTAAGTTGGTGATAACCAGACCTCAATTCGATCTTCGAGTAGACACTTGATCCTTGCAATTAATCAAATAAGTCATCAATTCTCAAGAGTGGATATCGATTCTTCACAGTAAGCTTGTTCAGCTCGCGGTAGTCGATACACATCCGAAAAGATCCGTCTTTCTTTTTGACAAACAAGATCGAGGCTCCCCTAGGTGAGGAACTCGGTCTTATGAATCCCTTGTCAGAAAGTTCTTGTAGTTGAGTAGACAATTCTTGTAATTCCAACAGTGCTAATCTATACGGAGCTCGTGCTATGGGTGCAGCACCAGGGACCAAATCGATTTGAAATTTGACTTGTCGTATTAGTGGAAGTCCAGGTAAGTTTTCTGGAAAAACCTCAAGAAAGTCCTGTACAGTCGGCACGTCCTCAAGTCGCTTCTCTTCCAACTTGTCCTCGATTTCCTTCTTTGTCACTTGTGCCAAAAAAATTAGGCATCCTTTCTCAATATACTTCTGAGCTTTAGTACACGATATAATACTCAACTTCGACTTTTCTTCTCTGCCGCCTCCATCTCCTTGGATTATCAAGGCCTCATCTCCATAGGGAATCTTTACGATCTTCTCATCACAAACAATCACCGCATGATGGTTCGCTAACCAATCCATGCCGATGATGACATCAAAAATTCCAAGTTCTACCGGTATTAGGTCAATATTGAATGGGTGGCCTAACAATCCTAGCGTACAGCCTCTAAGTATTGTATCAGTTTCAGAAATTCTCCCGTCGGGTAATTCGACAGCATAGCTAACGTCTAAAGTATCGGGGGTTTTATCAAGCAGAGTACTAAAAGTAGTCGACACGAAACTTCGATTGGCACCCGAATCAAATAATACAGAAGCATAATGGTTGTTGAGAAGAAACGTACCCTTGACGACATTTGAATCGGGGTTATCGTCTCCTCCACCAAGCACATATGCCTTTCCTCTTGCTTCACCAACTCCATTCTTGTTTCCAACTTTGTTTCTACGGTTCTGATCTTTCAACTGTGGGCAATCACTCCTGAAGTATCCTTATCTTCCACACTCGAAGCAGGTTACAACCCTCTGATTCAATACTTGACCTCTCTAGGTAGAAGTAGTGGAATTTGTGACCTTACAATCCCGAGTCAAATGTCTAACCTTGTTACACTTCCCACATCTCATAGTGCATGGTCCTCCATGATGAAGCTTACACTTGTTACAGAAAGGCAACGGTCCATTGTGCGGTTTCCTCTCATTGTTGCCAGCCGTATAAGCTCTCGCCACATTCTAACCTCTAACATTCGGCCTTTTGAATGGTGGTTGTTGTCCATAATTATTTCTCTGATTGACTTCCAACCTTCTTTTGTTTTTAGCATTTTTCACAGCATAACCCTTCAACTTTTGGTCCATTAAGTTGTTGGCAATCCTAACACATCTTGGAGTCTCGTGGGTTCTGCAGCAATCACATTACCCTGGATATTATCCGGGAGACCTCCAATATACCTCTCAACTTGGTCCTATTCCTCAGGAACCATTTTGGTGCACAACATAGTCAACTCTTGAAATCTCTAGGTATAAGCAGCAAAATCATTGTTCTTCATAGTCAAATTCTAAAGTTCAGACTCGATCTTTTGAATTTCGTTTCTTGGGCAGTACACTTCAGCCATTAACTTCATGAGTTCTCTCCATGACATGGCGAATGCAGCCTCAATTCCAACGGTCCTCTTATGTGAGTTCCACCAAGTTAATGCATTGTTCAACAAAGTGCACGTAGCATACTTGACTTGGTATTTCTCTAGACAATTGCTGATATGGAACAATGTTTCCATCTTCTCAAACCACCTTGTCAACCCGACAACTCCTTCTGTTCCCTTGAAGTTGAGTGGCTGACACTTCATGAAGTCCTGATATGTGCATTCTCGAGCAACAGGCCTATCACCTCTACCATTCTCATTTGGATTTCCGTTTCCACCATTTCCATTTCCACCATTTCCATTATCGCCGTCACTGCCATTTTGGCTTTGATTTTCAGCTTCGAGAGCGTTAGCAGCACGGGCTTCCTCATAAGCAGCCAATGCTTCTTCCACACGTCGGTTAACGAGTTCTTCGATTGCTTCAGGGGTCATACCGGAACGAGTTATAGTCATTGTTCTACATCACAAGACATAACACACGGTGAGATTCGATGCGAGATATAGCCATTACAATGGTAATTAAGGTTTACAAGGTAAAAATATAGTATAAACACATTTTGCCAGAATGAGTAAATAATAATAAAGATGGACATACGAGAGAATTCAAAATAAGCCTTTCAAATCATAGATAAAAGCATAATTCGGTTACAACAATTTCTAAAATAAGTACACGATTTTCGGTTATTCTACTGCTAACGTCTAGACCTAATCATCAGTCTAATGTCCTACATAATCAAGATACTACTAACTAAGGGCGAAAACCCAAACGTATCTCAACGAACGACTCCAACCTCCTAAGCCTCCTCCGAGCATCATCACGATCCCTACGAACCTGACGAAACTCCTCCCGTGGAAGTGCCATGTGCCAACGAAGATTGTCAATCCGCTCTCTCTCGATACTCAACATAGCTCGAACCTTTAGGTTCTCTAGTCTCAAACTCCTAATCCCCTCAGACAAACCCGTTCTCTCTCCACTAGCTATCAACTTACCAGCCTCCAGCTGTCTTTGAGCGGTCTCCATCTCAGTAATCCAATCAATACGAACCTCTGACATGTAGTGAGCCATCTCATATATAGTACCCTCAAGATCAGTGATACCACTCAAAGAAGAATCAGAACTACCACCAATAGCCAAAGGATCTACTGCAATCTCTCTCGTGTCCGCCGCACTAGCCTCTACCTCAATCTCCTCCTCATCCTCTCTAACATCACTAGCAGAAATCTCAACTCCCATAACTATATCATCCCCAAAATGAGCTACAACTCCCTCACTAATACCTACATCAGCAACAGCCTCTGCATCAACAGCATCAACCTCCATACGTTCCTCTCCGCTATCCTCTGGTGAGTGTAAATCTCTAAACCTCTTGCGAGGTAGTAAAGGATCAGCAAGAGTAGGGGCTATCGACCTCGAAATATGAGTAGGTGATGGTACCGAAGCAGTAGGGGACCTGCATCTCTTGCGAGATGGTCCAGTAGAAGGTGAAGATGAATCCAATAACCTCTCAGAAGATGAACCTAAAGATGACTCTGATGTAGTCGGTGGGTAAGGGGTAGATAATGGTGCAGACCTCCAACGCCTAAATGCCTCACTATGTTATGGAGTCAATACTGGTGGGTAAACAAACTTAGGCAATGCATCTCTAGTCGATGGTCCTGAATGAGCCTGACCTGATGAATCACGTCCAGAAGAATGAACTGATGGTGAACCTGATAATGAATCTGAATATGAACCAGAAGAAGATGAATCTGGAGTAGAGTCTGGTGAAGAATGATGATCCGGTGAATGATGAGATACACGTCTCCATGCAAGTCTACGAGCAGGAATAGCTCCAACTCTCTTCCTCGCAGTCAACAACTTACGTGGCCCATTAGAATGGGTGCGGTAAGGTCGACCGAAAGGGATAGCCTCACCGGGTCGGACAAGAGTCGCTGATGGTCGACGAATCCCCGGTGGGGCAACAACAGGAGCAAGGGGAAACTCAGATGATGGTGCAAGAGTATCATGAGATGACGATCCCGAAGGTGAGGACGGCCTAGATGCGACCCGGTCCTCCACCTCAAAACCATAGCATCGTGAACAGCAAGATACTCATGCCTCTCGGGTCTCTGCTTAGCAGGCTCGGACTCACTGTCCGCCTCCGAGTCATCAGAATATAAGAAGGGTGAAACCAATGGCAAATCTGGTATAGGAGGTAAAGAATCCTCTGGTGGATCAGAATCAAAAGAAGAAGAATAATCCACTAAATCAAATGCCCTAGCAGGTGAGAGCACAGAAACTACCCCCACCTCAGGTGCAACCGTAGGATCAGCCAAAATAATAGGAATCTCAAGGATAACAGGGATAACAGTAGGAATATGGCCAAAAAGAATCACTCGTGTGGCATGAGAACCCACACTCTCCTTAGACGAATCAGACGAAATAGAAATAACAGGAGCAGCCATGACCTGCACAAGCACAAGTTTATATAAATCTCTTTATATGAAACCATGCAACGTGCAAGCAAAGTCAAGAAGATAAGCATGATGCAAAAATATGATATGGCAAAATGATGAATAAGGTAATTACGGCAATGTGATATATAATGAGTACTTATATATATATATATATATATATATATATATATATATATATATATATATATATATATTAAACGCTATTATAATCCGATACATATGCAAGCAGGTAAAAGCACATAGGATCACATATTGGTTATAGACCAGACCTAGATATACTACCTGGTTCTCTATAACCTTGGCTCTGGATACCAATCTGTCACACCCCTAAACGGGGTCTGGACGAAATACACGTGTCCGGAGGCGTGACGTCATAATACACATCGTACAAGATACAAAGAACGACCTCTAAGGGTACGTTTAAAAATCCAACATCGTTGCATTAATTAAAATGGTTAAAGTTATACATAGGCCCAAAATAAAATGCGGAAGCGATCAAAAGGTTTTAAAGTTTGACAACGATGTAATGACATTAGATAATAATTCTTGAAAATAAGTCTAATGCATGGCAGTCCCAATTATCAAGCAAAGACATCCACATCTAAGCACCTGAGAAAAACATGCTAAAACGGTCAACATAAAGTTGAGTGAATTCATAGGTTTGAATTTAGTATCAAAAGTGGACCACAAGTTCACAATATGCATGTGACAGTTATAACAGATACAACTTAACATAAAAGTATTTACTACTGTTGCACTAAGATCATGACACCGAAGCTCAATTAAATACTGCATATTATATGCCAAATTGAATTTCTCGCCCTAAAGGTATCTGATTAGAAATTGTTTATTCAAGGTGATTGAGGAGAAAGAGATCTTTATTTATCATTTATGTAAAAGATCCCAGTGAGTCCAAAAACATCAGGTTGCTATTAAGTTGTCTTTAATCTGTATAAATTTTGCACATAAGAGGACTTGAGCTTCTAGGATCTACAAACATAACTGGTTTGAGGTTTTCAACTGTTCATTTTTTATCACTATCATCCTGCATTGGTTACTAGAAGTGCAAAGTGTATATCTTTACACCCTCCTAGTTTGATATCCTACCATTGGTTATATTTTAATGTCAACATAGATAAATAGATCGTGTTACTGCTTTTTTAAAACCTACAGGTATGAAACACGCACACTTATGTAACACCTGCTGCAACTTAACTAAAACCTACTCCATAGTTGTTTTAGTTGCTTTTCAAAGTCAATTTTTATACTTTTTGGCCATGTTACCAACAAAAGCCATAACAATTATTATATTGTTCTTATTGGAGCAGAGTATTAATGACAAAATATGTTCAATGGATTACACTACCTACAAGGCCGAAATAAAGACCGCTGATGCTCATGAGTCTGACCGCTGATGCTCATGAGTCTTACAAGGACGTGGTGATTGTTTTGGTAACCGGATAGGGTTACCATATGCTTATGTTTGCCGTTTCTATTAGTTTCTACATAGGGTTTGGGATCAAGATATCGTAACCCTTCATAAGGCACAATTATTTTAATTATGTTAAAAACTTTTTTATAGTGTTATGTTATAGCAGATTAGCAACGAACAACCCCTTACTACTTTATTTTGTTTGTTAAGCTCGGATATAAATACAACAAATAAGCACTTTAAGTATTGGTATATCAAATACATAACGAACAATCCCTATACTGCTTTATTAGTGTATTGGAAAAGTGTCGCACCCCCAAACGGGGCCTGGACGGAATACACGTGTCCGGAGGCGTGACGTCATAATACACATCGCACAAGATACAAAGAACGACCTCTAAGGGTACGTTTGAAAATCCGACATCGTTGCATTAATTAAAATAGTTAAAGTTATACATAGGCCCAAAATAAAATGCGGAAGCGATCAAAAGGTTTTAAAGTTTGACAACGATGTAATGACATTAGATAATAATTCTTGAAAATAAGTCCAATGCATGGCAGTCCCAATTATCAAGCAAAGACATCCACAGCTAAGCACCTAAGAAAAACATGCTAAAACGGTCAACATAAAGTTAAGTGAATTCATAGGTTTGAATTTAGTATCAAAAGTGGACCACAAGTTCACAGTACGCATGTAAAAGTTATAACAGATACAACTTCACATAAAAGTATTTACTACTGTTGCACTAAGCTCATAACACCGAAGCTCAATTAAATACTACATATTATATGCCAAATTGAATTTCTCGCTCTAAAGGTATCTGACCAAGATAACCTATTAACATTCCAACATGGTATATATCCGTTTGTTCGGGACCTCCGAAACTAGTAAGCGCTACTCACCCGGATAGGGATAATTACTCCCAATAGATCTATTTACAACACTCGTGCTCACTTAACCAGTACGGTCGGCTAAGCAATTAACGGTTCATGATAGTTCAGGCATAGTGGTCTAATCGCTACTTAGGCAACACGTAATCGGGAAAAGGCAACGTAAAGTAACTATGTCCATAGTTCAAAAGCAAGCAATGTTTCTTACCCCAAAAATAGTAGAGTAAAAGTTGTAAAACGTGGGGCTATGAACTCACTTGATTTGGTGAATTGAAGATGAATAGCCTAGAATAAATCGCACGATCATAATTGACGGTTCGCAAAGACAACCTATGAAATACTGGTTTGGTTTAATACAGGAGTAATGACGAATTACGGATAATGCATAAACATATACTAGTGTACTTTCGTTAATAGGTTTACAAAAATTAACGCTTGTGATCGTATAGTAGTAAAAATGTTTCGTAATTAAACAGGAATAGTAGTATGGCATGTATTATTATATACATATAAGTGACTTAGTATATATATATATATATATATATATATATATATATATATATAAAATATATTTTTATTTATACTGTTCGGCACATTATTAAATCAACGTATCTAATTTTTATAACTTGCGTTTTCAAGTATTTTCTAAGTATAAGAATTTATAAAAAATTTGGCATGACCCGTTCGTGTTTACACGTTTTCCAAAGTCGTAGACTTTATTTTAAAAATCCATTTTCAAATCACTTTCAATCTACTTTTCGTAATTAAAATGGTATATTATGAAAACCCTATTATTATTCAATCAAAAGACCATTTGGGCCCTTATTGGGCTTTTAGGCCCACTAAGCTAAATCTTCATTATTCGCAACGTCTAATGCTCAAAATAATTAAACGTAACGCATCTAAGTCGTGCACTTATTAAATAAGCTATTCGTGAAATCCAATAAGCTACACCGTAGCTTTACGCCTTGGTGTATTGTGTTTATATTGGGCCTTGGCCCGTTAAGTCCGAAAAGGTAGTTTTAACTTATCCATTTAGTCCGATAAGCAAAACATTAAATAATAAACACGCGACTTAATAATAAGCTATTAATAAGCTCACAATAAGCCAAACAAACATAAGCCGAACCATATAAGCTCAAAAATAAGCTCACGGTGTTGGGCCTTGGATATGGGACGCGACTATAAGCCCATTAAGCTAGTCTCGGGCTTATTTGTTAAGCCGAAATAAGTTTATCGTTCGTCCTTTCAAAATAAGCTAGAAAATAAGCTAAGAAAATATATGTCAAACCAAAATAAGCTAAACAAATGTTTTCTTTCTTTCTCTAGCTTGGGCCGAACCAACACATAAGCCCAATAAGTCCAAAATAATCAAATAAGCTCTCCAAAAGCTTATTAACCATAAGCCGAATAAAATAAGCTATAGCATTACATTTTTATTACATGAAAATAACCACGATCACAAAACTATGATTTCCTTATATTTATTTTCATATATTTCGAACCATATATATATCTTTTTAGGGTTTATGTAGTTTTAAAATCTTGTTTTCACAAAATAAGTTGTACAACTAGTATGTATGCATCATGAGGATTAAGAAAGTACAAGTTATACAAGAATTTGAAGACTTACAAAGTTTGAAGGTTTTTAGAAGGATGAATGAGATTAGAACAACCCAAACGTTGTTTAACAAATACCCGGATGATTCAAATGATCAAACCTTCAATATATCTTCAAGTGTTTTTTATCAAAGATGAAAAATGTATGGATTTGTATATGTTTGTGTGTATGCCGTGGGTTTTAGAGAAGCAAGGGAGAAAAGAAAAGCTCAAAATACAAGTGTGTATGTTATGAATAAGAAAATGGAAGCAAGTATAAGTAATGCCAAGATTACTTCACACACTCAAAGTGTGTGTGTGTGTGTATGTGTCGTGTATAAGAGACAAGGAGGGGGAGGGGACCAATTTGATCCTCCAATCAAATGATACTAGGACTAAAACATGTGATTAAGGCTTGTCATGTTGCAAATTTGAATTCAAAACTTGTCCACCAAGGGTTTATAAGGTTGTTTGGACGCAAGCATGCATAGGGGGGACTAAAGATGAATTTTTTATAATACATGATGCTAGTGTTTCCCATTTGATTTCATTTCCAAGTCTTGCATGCATAAGCTCATGTTTTAAGTAGACCATGATTAACGCAAGTAACGAAACGAATAACGGTATCTCCGAAAATTATGAACTTTTAAATATTGCCTTAAAATGTAAAAACGTGATTAATTCCAAAATACTACAACGTTTGGTGTCCCAGTTCGCTCTCGGTGACGATTCTCAGATAATAACGGAACAACTTCCCGGTTAAACGTAAAAGTTAAACGAACTTTTAAAAATTTCAAATTATTAATCGGAAACGGCTAAATTATTGAACGAAATTTCTCAGGGTGTGACAAAAAGTATACCATTTTTACCAAGCAATCCTAAACAGTCATTGTAAACTCTGAATAGATAATAACAAGTAACAACATGAGGAGGCAAAGCTAATAATCACTTCTAGGACATGAATTCCAAGCATTCCATTGACCATTTTACGGTTTTACTACACAAACAATTACGTTTCATTTAAACACGTATAAACACATAAATTATACACATGATTTAATGACATATACCAAAGCAACACCTCCTAAATCTACCATATCCAAAATGAATGAACTCACTAAGCACAAAGAACAACATAAAAAATAATCCATACTAATTTATAGCAATTAAACAAATATATCATCCAATTGACCATCTGTATAGAAAAAGCCACGCATAAATCATACAAGAAACTAATTCAATATTGATGATAGAATTCATACCTTAAACTATTAAACCCTAAGTAGCAGAGGCCCTTCTTTTGGTTATGGTGTTCGATAAATTTAGGGGAAATCATGGGCGTGAATCCTAGGATATTTATTAGGGAGATTTTTAATTTCAAATCACTGTTACGATATGGGTGGAGAGAAAGTCGTGATTACGCTAGGATTAGAGGGAAACTTTGGAGGGGATGAAAATAATAGAGGGATTTTTTCTTCTGCAATTTATTTGATGCCGTACAGTATTTGGCACGACAAGTTTGAGGTTTTATCAAGTTGTTAAAATATTTTTGGAATAGTAGTATATTTTGGTAAAATGAAATTTACTTAATTTAAGATAAGATTTTATTAGTGGGTGTTTGTTTCAGCTTATATGTGGGCTTACGAGTTTATTTGATTTCGGTTTAAATAACATATGTCTTTATTTTCTGGCTTATATTGAGACTTGTGGGCTCATATAAGTTTATCATATCGTAATAAAATATAAGCCCACAAGTCTCAAAATAAGCCGGAAAATTAGGGCTTATGTTATATAAGCCGAAATCAAATAAGCTCATAAGGCCACATATAAACCGAAACAAACACTCCCTTAGTTTTGGAGAAGAGTTGCTCTTTTACTTCGTTATACATGTTAAAAATATCATTTAACCTTGTTTAATAATCGAGCCAGCTTGAGTTATTTCTTACTTGCCTTACATTTTGAAAAAACTTATACTGTTATACATACACATGCACAATGATTATTCTTTTAGATGCTTTGGTAATGATTGATAGAAGGTCAACGAAAGTCGTTGACAAAAATTCCCACCTTTAACTAAAGGTATACGTTATATTCTAGTAATTATATAAATATCGACTTATTAAATATGAGTGGCAATCATTAAATGCCTTGGTGGTAAGCCTATGATTTTGTCATAAGAGGTCACGGTTCAAACTCACTAGTTACATATTTAGGGGTGGTCAGTGAAAAGTGAGGGTTGAAAATGGTCACGAGATACCTTAGTTAGGCGGCATACATTTGAGTCAGACACTTACCATCGGTGGGTAACCGGCACATGAGACCTCATTTGTTTACATGTTTGCACGTATAATATGAAGTTTTCGAACTCGGTCTTAGAAGGAAAATTATTACTTATGAAACAACGGTAACTCGTCAAAAAGTGGAAGAAACCCGTTTTAACTGATCTGAGTTACATCGAGCAGTGATTAAGGTTATTGATATAAATATTAATTCATTTGATTTTAAGATGGATTTTGATCTTACAAATTTAATAATGAAGGGAAATTGAGTAATAAAGTGAATGAAATCGTAAATTTAAGAAAAAGAGGAAAAATATTGTCAACACGCGGGTGAGACGAAATGGTCATTTGGGTCGGGTTTTAAAAAAATTGTTCCAAATACACAAGTATTTGCCACAAGCCCTAGAAACTGTTCTAAATACACTTAAGTATTTAGCACTTTAGGTACCGACTATCCTAAATACATAAGCAGTTGGCACCGCTAATTGAAACAGTTCCAAATACGCATGCACTTGGCACCATTATTACAAAACGTTCCAAATGCATACGTATTTGGAATGATTTTCTAATAGCCGTCCCAAATACGTATTGTTTTGGTACGGTTATCCAAACTGTGCCAACTACGCATATTTGGCACTCTTTTTTTACCGTTCCAAAAAAGTTCGTCCCAAAAAACCCCTTTTTTGTAGTGCATAACAACTAAGCAGACCTTTACTCCATCTTACTATAAAGTCGACGTCATCTTATACCAAATCCTAAACCAAGAAGCCGAGGCACATCACTAGTCGCCCAAGGACAATTCGCTATCAAGCTTGCTCGCCAAAAGAGTTACGCCGATGTGAGGCGTAAGCCTTTAGAATTTTAAGTTGGCGGTCGAGTTATGCTTAAGGTATCGCCTTAGAAAGGAATAATACGCTTTGGCAAACGGGGGAAGCTAAACCCCAGGTATGTTGGATCATTCAAGGTGATGGAAAAGGTTGGATCAGTTGTTTACAAGCTTGAGTTTCCTCAAGAGTCGAGCAGGGTTCACAATACATTTCATGTATCCAACTTGAAGAAGTGCTATGCCGACGAACAATTAGCCGTTCCGTTGGATGGACTCCACTTTGATGACAAGCTTCATTTTGTCGAGGAACCGGTAGAAATCATAGATCGTGAAGTTAAATGATTGAAACAAAGCCGCATTTCAATCATTAAGGTTTGATGGAACTCTAGGAGAGGTCCTGAGTTTACATGGGAACGTGAAGATCAATTCTGGAAAAAGTATCCGCATCTCTTCACAAGGACCGCACAGTCGTCAAGTGCCGCGTATTAAGCCTTGAGGACAAGGCTCATTTAACGGGGGAAGACTATAACAATCCGTAATTTAGGTCATTGCATGACGTCATATATTTCACTATTTTTTTTTAGTCTTGTACACGTTTGCTTTTAATTTTAATCGTTAAGTTAAATCGGGTAAACTAAAAAATATCATTCAACGTAAACGGGCATCAAGCAATTAAATGTTTACTTCAAGCAAGTGTTAGATAATTATTTGGAGGATAATTATTAACTTTGCACATTTTATTTTTATTGGTTACGTAAAGTGTTTACGTTTCGCGATAAAATACATTTAGGCATTCACGGAACCACCAAAACTTTTCTACGCTTCAACAAATACCCATTATTACACCCAATACTCAAAGTTTGCATAAAACTTCACCCATGTTACCATATAGGCCAAATTATACATAAGAGAAACCAACCAAGACATACACTTTACAAGTATACTTTCATTACTTAACCTTTACATATTGAAAATACAAGTAATACTAGATTTTTACCTCAAGATATCAAAGATATTTCTAGCCCTCTCCCCCCCCAAAAAAAATTTGGACAACATATAAGTCCCAAGGGGACATAGAGCATACCATTTACCAATTAGTACCTTGTACAAATCTAAATCATTATAACTTATGTCCATGACTAGTATTTGACCAAGAAAATGCTCCTTATTTCACTCCCCATGTTTTCTTAGTCTTGGTCTTCTAGTGATGCACTTGGTCTTGATTTCAACTAAGTCCTTATGTATATATAAGAGTGCAAGACTCATAGTTATCACACATACTCATTTCACTAGCAAAACTTCACACATATCTCTTTGTTCTTTCCTCCTATGCCACGGCTAAACCACAACACACATACACAATCCATACAATTTTATTTACCAAGTATACAAGTGTTCTAAAATCATATCTAAGGTATCCTAAGGTGTATTGAAGGCTTGGTTTAGCATTTACAAGGGTTTAATCAAGAAGGTTTAAGATTAGGGTTTCTTGGATAATTAGGGTTTTCTAGTCTTGGAAGCTTGGGTTTTGATACTAAGCTAGGGTGTAGATCTTGTTACTCTTCATCATACTTCATATTAAGGTCATCTAAAAACCCTACACTCTTTACATTTATGATTTTATGTGTATATGATGTTTATATAGTAAATCACCATCTAGGAAACATATTAACATGTAAAATGGATTTTTACACTTGATCATGGTTTAATATACTTTGTCATATGTTATATGGATGTTAAGATCATGTTGTAATGGAAGTATAAGCATTATACAAGTGATGGTTAACTTAAAAAAAGTATATATAAACTAGTTGCTTAAAAGTTTACTTATTAAGTTTATAAGTAAAAGTGATGTAAGAACTTGTTATCATGGACATTACTGTTGGAATATGTTCAAATATAAATTATATATGTCCGGAAATTTATTCGAGCCTAAGGGGACGCACACGTTAATATGTAGAACAACGTTTAATATATTAAAGTAATATATTAATTAGTGATTTAACAAATGATCGTTAAATGTTTAACAAGAAATAAATATTAGTCGTTAAAAGGTTAAAAGGACTAATATGTAAAAACCGAATAAAGGAAGGGTGTGGTTTGGCCCCTTGTTTCCTTATGACGGTCGAACCACCTCCTCATGAGGAGGTGGGAGACTTTGCTTGCATGTCAAGTTAAAAGGAGTATATAAGGAGGTCTTAGGGTCTTTGATAGCTCATAACTTGAAAAACCTAAACCCTAAAATCCCTTGGTTCCTTCCTTTTTGTTTGACCGAATCCTATAACCATCTAGGGTTTTTGGTTTTGCTTCTCTTGCTCGACCGAATCTCAAAACCCTTTTAGAGGTGTCGGTTTTCCTCCTTTCTTGTTGTGCGATCGAACAAACAACCCTCTAGAGTTTTGGTTTTGCGTTTATACATAAGAAGGTGATTCGTGTGTTGATTGATTCAAAGACAAAGTGATTGTTTGGTTAAAACACTACTAGTACTAGCATACATGCTGTTTGCTAAGAACGTATTGTGTGTGTAAACTTAGAGGGATTATACTTTTAATCCTAGCGGTTTCGCGTGGTGTTATACATACGCGTATATTGAAGACGATGGTTTCGTTAATTGCTAAAAGGTACACATCT
>BQNB010119194.1:3233-17296 GCA_026074375.1 Tanacetum coccineum
GCTTTTGACCTTTTCCCTTGGTTAAGGGCATTCGGTTAGAATTTGCATTTGAGTTATTTTATATATACATCTGACGAATCAAGGCTTAAGGCAGCAAGAGATCGCCGAAAGAGCAATGCCAATAGTCAACGTAATCCCTTAGAATTTAGCACCAGCGATCAAGTTTTTCTCAAGGTGTTACCCTAGAAAGGCGTAATACGTTTTGGCAAAAAGGGCAAGTTAGCACCGAGGTATGTGGGACCATTCGAGATCGTTGATCGAATTGGTCTTGTATCCTACTTAGGTTACCGCAAGAATTGAGCGGTATCCATGATACATTTCACGTGGAATATATGAAGAAATGTCTAGCAGATACAGATTTACATGTGCCCCTAAACGAACTCAAGATATACGACAATTTACGTTTTGTTAAAGAGCCACTAGAAATCATGGACCGTGAGGTCAAGAGTTTAAAGCAGAGTCGAATTCCCATTGTGATGGTCCGATGTAATTCACGTCTAGGCCCTGAATTCACATGGGAGCGCAAGGACAAAATCAAACGCAAGTACCCATACCTATTCACGAATGCTTCATCTCTAAAGAAAACGAGTTGAAGTTTGGGACATAATTCCTTTCAGCGGGGAGATACTATGACAACTGTCTATACTCAGGTTAGTGATTGATAATATTTTATAACGTCTTTGACTAAAAATATGCTTGTTAAGCTAGTTTGTGTTAGTCAGGTCATGTTTTCGCTTTGAGTTCACTTTGCTTTAGGCACCCTCGCGTTATGAACGTACCATCGACCTATAACAAGGTTCAAGACAAAGTTTTAGTCCCTTTGAGTTAGTGGCCAAAACTATAGTAGTTAAGATAAACTAACTCATGGCTTTAAGTAATGTAAATGAAAATCATTTTTGACAAGATATAAGTATAAAACAGTAAAGAACACAAAACTAATTTTCAATGTTTAACTCTTATATTTATTAATAAGTATACCCCATTTTATGCAGAACTACAATGGGGATTGAATGACAATGTGTATGTGTGTGATCTCCTTACTAACAACTTTGTATAAACCTAAAGTGTTATGCAAAGTTGACTACTATGCTAACCAACTGAGCTTGTTCATAGACTTAGTAGATATTGGAGGAGTAGGTGTTTATGAAAGATACAACTTTGAATGCATAAACTTGACCCTACTTCATTACAAGAAGTTTTATGTTTATACTACTTAGGTAGGGTAGAGCGTGTCCCAATGCTGATAGGCTAGTACATATTGTACAGCTTTGTCTCTATTACAATTATATTCTAAGTATGGGACAAACACTCTTCTAAGGTTAGTATTGACACTGACCTTGTCTTTATACCTTAGTTAGGATAGTTTGACTTCAAGTGGATGAGAGCTTAGACTTATCCATTTCAAACTATCCCGCCTATTCTTCAGTCTCTTGTCTTTAAGGTCTCTTAGTTTTTGGAGATCATATGGGGTTCAGTGAGTCTATTGTCACAACTTACTAAACCAATCACCTTCTTCTTTGGCTCAGGCTTCATTCATTGAGAACCGCCTCACTGAATGCTAGAGTCTTTCTTGTAGACTCAGGTTGAGCATCTTGAAGGTAACTCACTGAGCGACTTTTCACTCAGTGACCTTAGAATGTTAAAGGTTATTAACACTTACGATATTTTGTATTCAAATCCCAAGTGAAAGATTTTTAGGCACTGAAATTGGCCCAACAATCTCCCCCTATTTGGATATAAATATAACCTACGTATTTCTTAGTGAGTGAGTACTTACAGCTTCTTCTTACATTAAATTCTAGAAAGCTTTCAAAGGATATTGAGTTTTCTAAAAATACTTCATTAAATATTAAATGCTCCTATCATCTATTATAGAATATAAAACGTAGAGGTACTCAGTCTAACTTATATCCGACAACTTCTAACTTCACCCTCTTTGATTTTAGCTTTTCTTGATCATGGTGCTTTGCAATTAACTCCCTTAGCTTCTGACAGAACCTTGCGTATTCAGGGGTTGTGATGTTTGAGGCCATTACAAGGTAGGTTATCAGAGTCTCAACTCCCACTTTGTTGATGTCACTCCATCTTTGGAAGGCTTCATCGCCAAATACATCAGTAAAGAACATCCCATACCCAGGCTCTTCGATTACTATATTGTTTACAAATGGCACACCTTAAGGAAGACTCGTGTTGTACTCCAAGGCAGGAATGCGAATTTCAGGCTTTAGCTCCATTCTTGTTCTTTTTTTCCTGAGAGTTGGGAGGATGCTTGTTCAGGAGCAGAGGGTGGAAGAGCTGATTGGATTCCAGGCTTCTCAGGTATCTTTCTCAGTCTCTCATACCTATTTCCCAAAGATATAATTAATTCACCAACAATTTTGTTCTTTTTCTTATCAATGATTGGGGCCAATTCATCCAACTTAATGACCTTAAAATCAACAAACTTAAAGGGGTTGTAGACATCAAAGTTTCTTCTATCATTTCCTCTGTACATAGTAAGTACCACAGGCTTTAAGTTGGGGTAAATCTTGACATCTATTATTGGTTCAGGTTTAATTATGATGGATGTGGTCCACATATACTGCTCAAGTCTCTTCTTTCGGAGCTCCATTTGTCTTTTGACTTTCTGAGAGTGTTCTCTGTTGAGTATTTTCAACTTAGCATCCTGTATTATTTTGAACTCTTGACCACCTTTAGCACTTTCAAGGATTTTAGGATCAATACTTGCCTTTAAGGCTTCTTCATGTACAACTTTAATAAGCTCAGACTTGGTCATTGCCAGCTATTTTGCTTTCTCAACAGCTTTCTTGATCTTTTCCTCTTTGTCCAAGTGAGCTTGGATTTCATCATTTGTAAGTTAGTATATTTTCCCATGAATTTCATAAGGAACTCTAATTGGTTCATCAGGATCTTGATAAACTTCTTTTGATGCAGGAACAATCTTCATTGTAGGTTCCTTAGTTTCATCAGTGGCAATGCCTTTTCCTTCTCTCCGAGCAACTTGTGGTGTTGAGGAAGTCTCAGTAGACTGAGGTTTTAAAGATACAATGAATTCAATGTTGAATCTTTGCTGAGTTATTGGTTGCCTGATAATTGTAACTTGAATTAACTCAATGTCCTGAGGATTTTGTACATTCTCCATTTCAACATCTTCAACTACAGGCTCTTTTTCAACATTAGCAACATCAGACTCCTTTTCAGTTGATTCCTTTTTTGCTTTCTCCCCCTCAGTTTGAGAAGGAGTTTCTTTAATAAGAGTGATAGTTATAGTGTGAGGCAAATTCTGCCCCCCCCCAACAGTTGTTGGACCTTCTATGATAGCAAGTGTTGTTGTAGGTACACTGCTTGAGGGAGCTGAAGAAGACTGACCTCTAAATGCCATGAAAATCTTTGTCATCATGAATTTGATCTCAGAAGTATCTTGCTTGAGAGAAGAGATTTCAGATTTGAGTGCAAACTAAGTGCTTTTGATACTTGTCAGCCTTGGGCCAAAATTCCAAGCCATGAAAGTTGATGACATGGCCCATACAGCTAGGTGCTCATCCTGTCTGAGAGCACTAGCCTGAAGAGATTCAACTAAAGACTTAAATCCTTAGAATCCAAAGCTTTTAATGAGTGTGAGTAGCTCAAAGAGATTGGTTGAGTTCTTTGTATAGGCTTTAGTGGCTTTAATAACTTTCTTGTTGAGAGAAGGATCTTCCTTTGTTAGTGCAAATATTACGATATTTAATCTATACAATCTCTTTATGTTTTGATGATGACAAACATGTAACTTGTAATACGTAACGTAAAGTGCGCAAGTTACTCGTAATCACAAATCATCAATGCATACACGTATCAACATCTCTCGACGTCTCAAGTATGCATCAAGACGGACATTGGTTTACACCCGGCGTAAATTACATAAGGTATGTACAAACAATATTAAACTTGTAGGATGATCAAAGAAATAAGTTTTTGTCTTAAACTTTATATTTTTATAAATAGAAGAAAACTATATCTCAAAAATTATATAGACAAATTATTTTTGATTTATAAAGAAATGTTTTATTTGGCAATTATTTTGAATTTCAAAATCTGGTCATCCCCCCTAAAATAAGTGTCACTTTCACCAGACAAGTTTGTCACCACAAAAAGACAAAAACATGAGCGTCTGTCCGGGCGGTCCCTTAATTCGGTCTGCGGCCCCCTTATATATCTGGGATCGCCATTTCCTGACAGGCTGTTTTATAGCTCCTATAAATAGTGGGTCACCTCCAACTATTTTTACAACCCTTTTGCATGATTTTCTCTTAGTTCTTTCTCTCTCTAGATCTCACTAAATCTTTGATCATTTAACTTGTTTAATCTTGTTTAAATATGATCTAATATTCTACTCTTTCCTTCTTCCCTCAAGTGCAAGAGAAGAACTTCGGTCATCTTCAAGATCCAAAATTATGTAGTCTAATTAGTCCATTTGTAACATTTGTTACATATAGATTGAGTCAATGTCTTCCAATCTTTAGTAGTGTGTAGATCCAAATGATGTATATATTTGGATGGGTTTATTGTGGGTTGGTTAGTATTTTAGGCCTTAAAATACATTGGTGAAGTGGTAGATTGGTTCTAGCTAAGATTAGGACTCGACATTTAGCTTAGTGTCGGAAAATAATATAAGCGACGCGGTTTATGTGTTTAGGCCATAAAACACAAGGTTTGTTATGTTGGGCCATAAAACATAACGGGTTTGGTTGTACCCGAAGAAGAACTCGACATCTAGCTTAGTGTCGGAAAATAATGTAAGCATTGGTATAAGGTTTTCTCCGCCGAAAGGGAGCTTGTTGATTAGTGAAGTAACTCTCGAGTTGGATACTCGAGGAGTGGAGTAGGGCGAAGAGGAGCTTCGTGACCGAACCACTATAAATCATCATGTCGGTTTGCATTTTCTTTTACCCTTCGCTTTACTTATTTATTTACATTTATTGCTTTACTTTTATACTTGCATTGTGCTCATGATTGTGTGAATGGTTATGTATATCTTGTTAGTTAAAGTTATGTAGCTCTTTGTGCTAAATAGTGTAAGTGTGGTTATACTGTTAGAATATGCTTTAGGTATTATAAACCTATGATCGACACTTCTCATATTGCGTCAAACTTGATTGGTGATTTGATACAAAAGATCTAGTCCAAAAACCTCTTCTGGAGGCGGTCCCATAAATCAGGCGGCCCCCTGATATACTTGGCGGCCCCCATATATATATGGGACCGCCGGTAGAAGAGTGATTTAATCCTTGATCTTAAAGTTTTTATAATGGAAACGTATTCACCCCCCTTTACGGTTTCCACAATGGTTACCGACTTGTGTGTTGGTGGTGGTTTTATTTTTGTGTTTATCTGGTGGTAAAATTGATAATCTTGCTACACATATTTGATGGTAATGTTGGTGATTAAGTGAAAAGTTGGTAGTCTATTAGCTCTTTTAAACATAAACATATACCGTACTACATGTAAAGCATGAAAACTTATGTTTAATTGTTGAAAATTCAGCACACTGAAATTACTAAACTACCCCTTATGTTGAAATTAAACCTAATAATATTTATTGAATGGTTTCTTGAGTCAACACACGCC
The DNA here is from genome assembly GCA_026074375.1 of Tanacetum coccineum. Taxonomy (NCBI): domain Eukaryota; kingdom Viridiplantae; phylum Streptophyta; class Magnoliopsida; order Asterales; family Asteraceae; genus Tanacetum; species Tanacetum coccineum. Next base: position 8,844 of record BQNB010119194.1, read on the forward strand.
AACAACTAATCTAGCAGTTAAGTTACAAATGATTTGAACAAAAACGTGTTTTGGGGTCATTGGTGGATGGGTCCCTAAATGTCCCTCAGTCGGGCGGTCCCTAAATTTATCTGGGGGCCGTCACCTTTATGGGGGCTGCGTCTGTTCTGTCAGTTTTTGGCCAAAATTCGATAAATCATTTAAAATCAAACCGTAAGTCCGTAGAAGCGTGTCACCCGCCTTTTCGAGATAATTAAGTCTTGTTTCATTTAAAATTACTCCCAAATCTTTTTTCTAAACTTTAGTAGTCAGAATGCAAAATACTACATAATGGTCAAAACGATATGTTTCGGTTTGACAGTAAATCTTGTAGTTTACTTTTTTCTTTCAAGTCCGAGCATTTTAGTCAATTTATCATTGGAAAACATTAATCTTGATTATTTTTAAAAATGGGAGGAAGGAAAACATTTTGGTTTTAAAAATAATATCAAGCTATGTTTACATCGTTATTCTAATACACAAAACCGACGATGAATTATCCTTATGAGTTAGCTAATGATTATGTGTGTTTAAACTTTGGTTTTAACTTGGTTAATTGATATTTATAAGTATCATTTACTATATGTAATTGAGCTACTTATATATCTAAACACATGTGCCATGTATGCTATTTGTGTGTTACTAGTTTTCCGGATTTTGCCTAATAGGAATTACGCTAGATCTCTTGCGTTAAGTTGCAAAATTGTTTGTGCATTTGTGCTTGCTAAGGCATAGATCACTATATGTACAAAGTGTTACATAAACATCTTGTATATTATTTTGGTGTAGTAACCATTTAGAAACAAGAGTTAAATTTTTTGTCAAGTGTGTGGAAAAATTATGTCCTAAGATTCATATGTTAAAATTCGTCACTAAAATAATTCCAACACATTAACTCTCTTCTCCAACAAGTTGTCTACTACTCTTTTCAATGTCCTTGATTTGTTGACCTTGGGTTGTTAAACAAATTAAAATATCATTTTTTACATTTAGTATTTAAGGTAAAGAATTGTATTTTTTAAAACTTTGCTTGTGTTTGCATTGTTATAACACTCACAAGCACATAGTTATATTCTTTTTATAAACATATAGTTTTTACAAAAGTTGTGTTGTCTGTATTAAAAATGGTTAGAAAAAATCATTCATTCACTAAATAATATTTCAAAAACTATGAATTTACTATGCATAACAACATATTATTTTCGCACAAGCAATACATATGGCCAATACTGAAGTATGAAATTTACTTTGTCATTATTCATCAAACCTCACACTTACAACTAGTCTTAGGATTACATGGCAACAACTATGGAAAATTTTATTGGTCTTCTTTTAAAAGGAGTGTTTGTGAGGGTCAAGAAATATTTCGAATTGTATATCGACTCATTATTCAAACTATGATTGATATTATTATCGAATCTAATTGTACAAGTTTCGATATGGACAAGAAATCGGATTCTGTTTTGTCTAGCTTTAGATTATATCAAATACAACTAGGATTAGTATTCTTATACCTACATACTCAAATCCACACTCGTTAATATGAAATCATCGGATTCCTTTTCCAAGACGATAAGAATATGCATCGGATCATAACTCACACTTGTGTAGATGATGTCATATTGAGTCTACTTGTCCAATAGTTGTTGTTTAAATATTTGGCAAAAAATATAGGCATTATATTGCACAATGAAGTAGGATTGGCGACTTGAATGTTTCATCTGAGATTAATTCAAGTACCGTACCTTGCAATGCATTTAGTTAAGCATCATCCGAAATGCACAACATGAGTATATACGACAACAATGTAACTTTGCTAAACAATTGAAAAAGCACAATCAAAACTCAAACTATATTCTCATCAAAATTCTCTCTTACTTTATCAAATAAGCATAATATTTCTTCTTCACCAAATGGGAACCTTTTAACCATCTAAGGTTAGGATTAGGAAGAATTGAACATATTCTGTTAAACATTTTTGTACTTTCTCATCAATAAGTGATCGTAATAAGAGGGATTTAGATTGAAGATGATTATTATTCTAACTTAACCAATCTCACTATTCAATCTAATTACAAAATTAGAATATGATACACGAAATCAAGACTATGGATTTATTAGATCACGTAATATATCAATCAAATGGACCATAGATCTCTTTCAGGGTCTAGCTGTTTAAAACCATCATGGGTTATTACATGAAATCACGAAGTCGTTGCATAGACAACAAAGTTTAGTCATCGGAATTGCAATTCACCACTTGCAATAAAGATGTTTCTTTGGAGTCTAAAGTGTTCAAATGTTCATGTGTTATTAGCTTCTGATGGTCTAAATTTTTACATTGCTAAACTTACACATGCTAAGTAGGATGGTGACTATGGAATTTCCATCAGGAAATCATAAGTACACCGAGACTTGCAGAAGACAAGTCTTGGATGTCAATCAATTAAACGAATCACATTCTCAATTATTAAAAGTCGTACTATCTTTCTTCGTAAAACATACTTCTCGATTCTTTTATTCATAATTTAGGTTGTTTTTATAAATGATTACTGTGTCTAGTTTCTACTTTCTTTCAAAAGTGTCATACTTTAGAATTATAAAGCTAGAAGTGCATGTCTAGTTCCCCGCTAATGTTTTGCTATATGTATATGTGCACTTGTCTACTAACTTTGTTTTGTAGCACAACAATATCTTGATTCCTTGGTTCCCCAAACAAGGGGGAGCATACATCGAGGGGGAGCACTTGCAAGCGCTCTACTAATTTAAATTGTATCAAACTTCTTGACCATCGATGGTAATTTATTTGATCTATGGATCCGTTAAAGTCAATATACAAGGAATGATATTACCATGGGGACGCAATGAGCAAGGGGGATCTAGGAGATATGTGGTTAAATAGCATGAATTTGGTTAAAATGATGTTTTCTTTTCTGTGTTGATAGAAAGATTCACTGGGATGATGCAAGTCACCTTTATAGGGGAAGATAGGATCAGGGTTTGTTCAAATTACAATTAGGGCTCATCGTACTCCACATACTTATTTTTTCACTTAAAATCCCTAAACCTTAAGGTCCTCTTCTTATACCTTCCAACTTATTTACTTGAAGTATTCCTACCTTTCTTTTCATTCCTCTTCTCATTTCTCATAACCTTGTCTAAATTATCCAAGAAACACAAAACACTCAATCCTTATTCTCATGTTGTGTTCTCTATTCCCCCAACCAATATATTGGATCTCATACCTTCCTCTTTCATTCATCACTTTTTCACCGGAAGTTACCTACCTCTTCGTCTTGCATACTTCCTCAACAATTTCTTGACCTTTTCTAACTTTCAAGGAACCACAATCACCTCTTCACCTTTATTATTATCACATCTTCTCCTCGCATACCTCAAACCTATATTCTCGAGCACTATCCTCTTTCATTCCTCCATACATATTACCACGGAGCACGTACCCTCTTCTCATGTCTTTTCTCAACTCTTCCAACTATATGCTCCAACCATTAATCAACATTATACCTTTTTTGCTTCGCAAAATGGGAGAAGGGTGTGTAAACGCGTAACTTTTTAAACTTTACTATGTGCTATAGTTTAAATTAGTTTGTATCATCAAAAGGGAGTAGATTGTTGTGCAATTATTCGTTATTTAATCTTTACGATCCTTTTTTGTTGTCGATGAACAGGGGTGGGGGGGGAACATGTAACGTGTAATTCCATAACGTAAAGTAGCAAGTTAATCGTAACCACAAATATCAAATGCTTACATTATCATAAACAACACTCGATGTCTCAGTCTGCATCAACAACCGACATTTGTTTGCACACCGATGTAAATCACCATAAGGTATGTACAAACAAATTAAACTTGTAGGATGAGCAAAGAAAATATTTTTTTTTCTTAACCATTTACATTTTACAAAGTATTTTTCACAAAATAATTAAGACATAAATTACTTTTTAATAAAAAAAATGTTTTATTTAAATATAAAATTTGAAATCTGATTTTCCCCAAAATGTAGCTTCTCATACCCGATACAACTTTCCCTAAAAAAAGACAATAATCGGAGCGGAGTCTAGGAGGCGGACCCCCTTATTAGGCTGGCGGCCCCCTACTATGTAAGGGACGCCGTTCCAGACTGTCAGCACTTTCAGCTCTTTCTCTACTCTAGATCTCACTAAATCTTGATCATTCAACTTGGTTAGTCTTGTTTTAAATGTGATAATTTTTATCCTTTCCTCATTTCATCATGTGCAAGAAGAAGGGCACTTCGAGTACTTTTAAGATCCGAATGTTATGTGTCTAGTTAGTCCATATAGTTACATATAGATCGAGGCCATGTCTTCTATCTTTTGTAGTGTGTAGATCCTAATATGTAAATTTTTTTTTTAAAATATTTTTTGGGAAAAATGGGGTTGATTGTGGGTTGGTTTAGTATTTTAGGCATTAAAATACATTGGTGAAGTGGTAGTAGATTGGTTTAGCTTCGATTATGACTCGTCATCTAGCTTAGTGTCTGAAAAAATAATGTAAGCGACGTGGTTTATGTGTTTAGCCATAAAAACACTAGGTTGTTATGTTGGGCATAAAACATAACGGCGTTTGGTGTACCCGAAGAAGAACTTCGACATCTAGTTTAGTGTCGAAATACATTGTAAGCATTGCTTCAAGTTGTTTCCGCCGAAAGGGGCTTATTGGTTAGTGAAGAACTTTCGAGTTGGATACTGCGACGGAGTGGAGTAGGGCGAAAAGGAGCTCGTGACGAACCATATAAATCATCGTGTCAGGTTTTGCGTTTCCTTTTACCACTTCGCTCTTACTTATTTATTTACATTTATTGCTTTACTTTTATACTTGCATTGTGCTCATGATTGTGTGAATGTGTTTTGTATATCTTGTTAGTTAAAGTTATGTAGCTCTTTGTGATAAATAGTGTAAGTGTGGTTATACTGTTAGAATATGCTTTAGGTATTATAAACCTATGATCGACACTTCTCATATTGCGTCAAACTTGATTGGTGATTTGATAAATATGATCTAGTCAAAAAAACCTTCTTCTGGGAGGTGGTCCTCATAAATCAGGCGGCCCTGATATACTGGCGGCCCCCATATATATATAGGACCGCCGATAAAAGAGTGATTTAATCCTTGATCTTAAAGTTTTTATAATGGAAACGTATCCACCCCCCTTTACGGTTTCCACAATGGTTACCGGGATTGTGTTGTTGGTGGTGGTTTTATTTATGTGTTTATCTGGTGGTAAAATTGATAATCTTGCTACCATTATTGATGGTAATGTGGTGATTAAGTCGAAATGTTGGTAGTATATTAGATCTTTTAAATAAATATACCGTATACATGTAAAGCATGAACACTTATGTTTAATTGTTGAAAATTTCAGCACACTGGAAATTACCTAAACTACCCTTTTGTTGAATTAAACCTAATCTACTTTTCACAACACAATATTTGAATGGTTTCTTGAGTCAAACACACGCCAACAACTAATATATATCTTATCTATATATTAAAAGATAGAGTCTCTTAATTTAATGTGGAGGTATTCATTAAAAGATTAAGCCAAAATAGAAGTGCAAAGGTTGCCGGAATTGATGAGATGAAAGTTGTACTCTTAAAGCTTCAATACCAACTTTCCAGAAGTTCAAGAAGTGTTGTTTGAGTTACCGGAATACAAACCATTTCAAATTCCCATAAAAAATTCTAGCACATTACACCACATTTGGATCTACACATCTTAAATTTTCGTTATGTATTCATTCTAGCTTAACATGTGATTTTCGCCATCTATAGTAGTTGAATAGGTAGTATTTAAGACTCCAATAACATTTAAACCCTATTATCACTATGCTCTCTTTATTCCCTCTCAATCCGTATTTAATTATCTTAAATTTGCATTAAATATTTAATCATTAAAATTAGTCTTTTCACTTAACCGCACAAAGTTAAGGTTAATTATGAAAAATGAACCCTATTTATTTAACTTCCTCATTGCATCCCAAAAAGCAATGTATATTCAGCCCCTTTGGTGTTCATTTTAACGTTATGCCAGGGGTATTGTTGGGTTTGCACAAGTACTTTCTCTCCTAGATTCTTGAATTTGCTAGCATCAACAAAAGGTAATGTATTTTCCTATAGGTTACATGTATTACTACGATCTTTAACACATAAAATGAAAGTAATATTATATATGGGATAAATAAGGAATGACCTTCTTCGACAGTTGGTTTTTCTTTTCAGGCTACTCTCTGCCTCTCAGTGTATACATCAACACTTATCGTCAATGATGACGAAGAAGAAACAGTCATGCTTAGAAAATTATAATTGAGAGTAAGGCCATCAAATAAAAAGTTTGTTATAAATAGAAATTACTTGTATCTAAATAAGGTACAAAGTTCATTCTCTTATAGCTATGTAACGTGATACAAGTAAGACATCTCACATGCTTGCCATGTTGATGCAAACGACAATATCTTTTGCAATGTGAACAAGACACGAGAAACGATGTACGAGTGAGTTATGTTTTCATTTCTATTATATTAATCTTTTTAGTATATGGTTGCCATACAGAATCAAAAAAAAAAGATATTGTTCTTCGGTTTATAGTAGGAAGTAATCAAAGTAATATATGATCTGTTTTGGTGTTTGCTTTTCGTAGCAGAAAGTAACCAACAAAGAATTGCAATTTTGTTATGAAGCATTAAAGAACCAAGAAAGAAGAAAAGAAGTGTTAGTTTGTTTGTTCGCGGGTTTTTCCCCAAAAAAATGGATTATGTGATTGTGATTGTTTTTTAAAGGAAGAAAAGTGAGTGTCTGCATAAGATTAGGATGAAGGTTTTTAGGGTTGAGGTGACTCCCAGTGTGCCACCAGATACTTATTTTGGTAAGTTTAAAAGGACTTGGGCTCTGCATTTTGGGTTTTATATATCTAAGAATGGTACTAAAATAATGCATGATTGCGCTTTAATATAATCGATCAGAAAGTGTGAACATTGGCAACCTAACCTTTGATTATACTTCACTCCAAATCCACCTTATCTCTATTTATATTACGAACAAGAATATGAGAATCATCTAACCCATGAGAATCATCTAACCCATGTTATTACTTGCTCAGAATCCCGTTAGACAAAATGTTCAAAGGCCATCTATGCATATACATATGTTTGGAACAAAAGAATTTAACTTATACACAAGCGTTTAAACACATTACATAGTTATGACGAAACACTATGATTTTCCCCAAAGACCAAGCCCGGTGCAACGCACGGGTGTCGACAAGCCTCGTACTACAATAAGTACTTGAACACTAAATGGCTAAGTAAATTAGAATATGTTTCGCTATATTAACATTAAAAAAAGATTAGTTGACTTGAAAGCACAATAATGAGATAATAACTTCTATAACGTAATGCCAAACACTTTTTAGTGACTTAAATATTGAATTTAAGAAGAATAAGTTTAATACATACACGTACAGAAATCGACCAACCAAAAAGCGAAACCGTACATATATTGTATGCGTAATATGATTTTTGTGCTTCATTATGCCAATAAGAAATTTAACTTAAAACATCATGTAAGGTATAAGTCATAAAAATTTTTTATTAAAAAGTTCTCAATATTGTTATGTTAAACTTTTTTCTTACATTATTGTGATGCACATGTTAATTAAAATACACGTTAACTTTTTAATTTTGAGACTTCATTCTTAGCATTACTAGACTTATTTTATTAACAATTTGGCTAAGAATTACGATACACGTTTCAATCAAATGCACCATCAGATTTATACTTTAACCATTTACGTTGAACATTACGTAATGAACAATTTATACAAACTGTGTGCGTCGCACAAAACCGTACGCAATTAACAATTAGATACAACCCATGTGCATCGCACGGGTCTGCATGCCTCGTATATTATAAGATTATGTCTCAAAAGCGAAGGTAATCATACAAAGTTTAGTTTTACAAGTTTACTACTCCAGTAAATAAGAAAAAATACGCAACATTTCTCTTAACTCTCCAAGCATGCGTGTGAAACGCAAACTAAAAGGAGTAAAGAGAATTGTGTGCCGATTTTTTCTAAAGTATAAAACATGCGAAAAATGCAATGTTTGAAACCCGGTTTGACCTGGCCGGGTCGACCGGTTATGGTTGTAAAAACGGGTCAACTTAAACCGGGTTTCATATTTTTGAAACCCGGTTAGACTCGTCGGGTTTAAGATGACCCAGGTCAACCCGGTTCTCGTGACCCGGCTGGGTTTTAATTTTTTCATGTTATTTTACAAATAAATCAAGTTTTTTATATATATTTGCGACGTAATTTTATTTGTTACATGTTATATTTGTTAGTAAATCGTTTTTAAGCTCAATATAAGGTATATTCATGATTTATATATATACATTT